>LIEC01000244.1:9299-36178 GCA_001925005.1 Drosera capensis
CAACACACACACACATACAAATTCACATGTGTGTGCTGTGTAGCCGTACCCATTTCGTGTACCGAAAGATACCATAAATTAGGTAACCTTTCCATACAAAAGACAGATCCACAAATGAAGTTAAACGATAAAAGGTTGGGGTGACATCCAAGATACCATGAATTAGGTAACCTTTCCATACAAAAGACAGATCCACAAATGAAGTTAAACGATAAAAGGTTGGGGTGACATCCATCGAAGATAAGATGAGAAAGACACAGTTACAATGGTACAAATATGTTAGGAGATGTGAAACTATAAGTTGAGGGCCAATAAAGAGAGGGTTGAGAATTAGAAAAAAAGAATGCAGAACGTTGGGAGCTTTATTTGAATGGAACTGTGAGAGAGGACTTACTAAAAAGGGTCATTACACACAAAAATGAACCGGAAAAAAAGAGAGAAAAAAATTGAAGCACACTACTGAAAAACTTTTGAATCCACGAAGACCATTTACAAATTAGAATCAGTGAGCTTTAACATTAACTATGTGCAGCATGTTGAATACTTTGCTGCAGCACAAGTCAAGCTTACTTTCAGCACCATTTGATGCAGCCAATTGGCTGCAGCCTCAATGCTCCCATTATTATTTACAAATTACTAGTTTTATCAATATCCAGAACATAAAAGCTGAGGACCTACATTATCCATTTCGCATGAAAGGTTCCAGAGCAACCACACATTACATAAAACTGATGACCCAAGAGATTGAGAACGATTTAACAGAACACGTACAAGCAAACGAAGTTGGAGGCAAGCCACTTACACCAGTTCAGTATTATCAGGAATTTCGGCAGGCATCAAAGTGAATATTGATAGACACCAACATGCTCCCCACATGAAAGCTGATACTCCTAATCTCCCAGGAACTAAATGATGATGACAAAAAAAGGCTACAACACCTGTAATCATGAAGCACCAAGTGTATAGCTTCCGATCCATGAAGCTATATACCTATGCAAGGGGTAAAGACCTAAAGTAAGAATAAGACTCATGGTCCCTAGTGTTCATCAATAATATATTGGCAATTAAAGAAATGCGTTACGGAAAATTACCAGAACTTCAAGAATGCATATGGATACCAAACAAGATGCCAACAGTTTACCGATATCACCAGATTTTCTCCTAAAAAGGTTCTTCAACAACGCTTTAACAAATTGATGTTCTCTGAGAATTTGCGTCCAGAGAAAAATAGTCATGGCAGCATAAGCATGGTAAAGGGGAGGTGCATGCTCCATAAGCAATAACAGAAAAAATGCCCCCATAAATAAGCATCCAAATACCTGAAATAGATGGCAAAAGTTGATTGGAGACTAGAGCACAAAACCCAGCAATTTCTTTGGCTCCTTATAACTCTCATACTCATCCAGAAACAACAGAGGCAGATATTCAAGAGGCTTTCATAAACGCCCGTCACTTATCTTAATTCAATGTAGATGGCAACAACACCACAAGAAGTTGATTAAAGGATTTTCTTTGACTCTTATGTTTCCTGGCTTTTGTATAACAAATTGGGAGAATTTTTAGTTAATAGCTCTGTACCATATGCGTTATTCTCACACATTTTCACCTCCCACTATTGAAGATGCATATTTATCGATAAGCTGGGTTTAGGGTGGGATGCATCCTCTCCCATCTCTTACAATTGTACATGAACAGTTAGGTCTAGAAGCGAGCATACCTTCCAAAAATTATTTTCTCGATGAACAATTAGTTCTTTCTTGGCAAAATTTCCAGTGAATGAAGCATAAGATTGCAGCACATGGATGACAAGATACAACATCCAACCAATATAACCAAGAGTAACAACAGTCATCAGCAACGTCCAATCATAAGTCTGAAAATAATGAAGACCATCCAGTGCTGAACTTCTGAGATCCTCGGATAATTTCATTGCACCTTTATAATCTCTGGTAACTATCAGCTGCTCGATTTTCTCCAAGATAGAAGAATGATGGCGCAGTGGTTGAAAAGGTCTAAAAAATAAGGAATGTGACTCCTTCAATTCTAATTTCGTTAAGATAAACATCAGAGACATATTTAGTTAGGATTAAAATACAAGCAAATGAAAGTTCGGAAACTACCACGGAACACACAAATTTCATTTGAGTTAGAACTTAGACTTTTCAACATAATTGCTAAGATGCAGAGGTATTTTCTGAACGTCCTACAACAAGCATAAACTTATTCAGGATCGGGTTACCTCGACATGTTATCTGAGGTAAGCTATCACAAGTTAAAATTATGCTAATCCCATTTATTCAGATCTCTAGTTTAAATCAAGATGCTCTCAACCATTAATAGTTTAACACTTCCAAGGCCCAAGGAGTATAGGCATGAGAAAACAGGTTAAGCCACAACTGTAATTCCTAGGCCTCAAACTAAAAGTTGTAGCTCTTACCAATTAGCTAAAATCTTCATCTTCTAGTAGAAGGGCTACATGTTATGCTTCTATCACAACACTAACACTTATGCAAATGCCTATGTTGCTGCTTGCAACATGAAATCTACAGATAACCTTGTCTGATAGTGAAAGGAATGCATGGCATAACAGAATTATACTCATGATGTCTTGTCAAATGGTGTTATGGAATGTGCTTCACCGATATTTCTTTCCTTTCCTTTTTTCTTTTTTCTTTTCTTTTTATTCAAAAATATACATTCTTAACTTCTAACAATATCCAAGGGCATGGTTTTAATATCTTTGCTAATATGAAAAGCAGATTACAACTGTTCCTCGATCCAACTTTGAGTGAAAAGGAGGGCTCTGCTCTCTGCAAAAAGTTTGATCATCTAAGCATCCTAGGAATGGTTAGTATGCACAATTACTGAACTGGACACTTCGAGCTGTCTTAAAATCAGGGTTCACGTACTAAATACACTGTTTCTCAGTCCACAAAGGATTCACTGCCTTACATGACACCACTAAGCAAGGAAAACAAAAGGAAGCACTATCTCAATGTTTCATCAAAGTTACATGATGATAACCGAAATAGCAATAGTCTCATCAACAGGTACATTGTGTGGAATATTCTCGTCGCAACAACACATCCATTGACACTAGTCAAGAAGAGTTGTCTCAGTGACAATCGATCCTTCCTCCAATCATATGGTCCAGGATCTGATACTCCCCAAAGACAACAGGGAATAGACTTTCACTTGTGTTAAAGAAGGATAAGACTACGTACATCTCGCCCTTCACACACCCCAAACTTGACAGGATAATCAATGTGATTTCTTGCCTTTTCCCTTATAAGGCATCCATGGAAAAAAGGCCAAGAGATTAAAAAACAGGATGGCATAAGAGGTTGAGATGCAATATAACCAAGAGAAATACAATTAAAGGTAGACAAAGACACATTTATTCCCCACGTTAGATGTTGATAATAATGTCAACAACAATTTAAAAATGTCATTCTCATCCAAATCAATTGCTTCAGATGACATGTTCAAGATCCCAACCCAAGTTCCATCGAATAGGTTAGTAACAACTCTTCTCAGTTGCTTACATCAGGTGATCACTGTAAACTCCCACAAGGCCACAACCATGATTATACCGGGTAGCAAGAAGACTTGAAGAACAAACTAGGAAGTGGTGAACTCAATTATCTGAACATAGGCAAGCAGTAGAAAGCAAATAGAAATTGATTCCTTGCTAAAACCTTTCAGAATGATTACGCAAAGGATACGAGACTTCCGTAGAAACTGGTTCAGTATTTGTTTTGTGTTTGCCAGCAAAGCTTCAACTTCTTCACCCTGAATCAATTGCAGTTACCAAATGTTTGGCGAGGAAACAACATTACATAAAATATAAGATTTACATTAGAACCTGCATGACGAAGATATACCCAAAGCTCCAGTTACACATACCTCAATTAAGTCAAAATAGCCGAGGGGCAAAGTTCCGACTGAATTGACAGGACATGGTACACCAAGGAGTGTTGACTGCAAACAGTCAACGACAAGTCAAAACTATATGATAAAAATTGATTGATAAATGAAAGTTAAATTAAAAATTTCCAATAACAACCATTAATGGGGCAATATCAGCCTGGTTAACATCCATCCTTTCTATACCATCAAGCCCCCACTCTTTAGGTGTTGCTGAATCATGCAAATGATCATCAACGAATCGGAAACCACAATCCAAATGGTTGCTCGTGATTGGCCTGGGAGATTTGACTCCTGCTCCCCAAACGACGAGGGGGGTATCAGTATTGGAAGGATGACCATCTCCATGGCTACCTATTTCACAAAAACAGTAAATCAGCTGCAAGAGCAACGTATGCCACAACATGACAACCATAACCAGAGTCCCAGCATATACATCAAGTTGCATCTTAGGGAGAAGCGCAAGATAATAGCAATTATTTGGTGTTTCCATGTCTTCAAGTAACAAAATTTTCATGTTATCTTAGAGTGAGATACGTAAGCATCATTTGATTTGTACATGTATAGGATTACAAGCTCAATTTTTATGAACAAGGAAGTATGATGGTTAGACATATAGGGCAAGCATATGACTCATCATATAACCTAATACACATAAAAGTAACCATTTCATTAGATGGCTTCAAAAAGGAGAATTTCAGAATTTCATATGTTATTAAACCTTTAGTACTTAGCATGTTTAACATATAATTGTGTTGTCATAATCTCATACATGACCCTAATACAGAGGAATCTCTATAAAGAGAATCTAATACAAAGCAAAAGGGATGCAACTTCTAATCATAGCTGAGACTAAAGAGATTCAGGTTTTATGCAAATAAGCATTTTAAATCTACATGGAGAAAGTAGTGTAATTCCACAGTTAGGTTGACCTTGTCCATCACAACAAAATGAACTGAATATAGCAGACTGATCGCACCACATATTTCATCAATAAGCACCGGCTAGTCCTAATAGAGAAAAACAGGTGAAAACTACGTTTTCCTAAAACATCCTTTAACCATTAGCATTTTGCAGATTCTTCACATGCTATTATCACTTTCAAGTGGCAAACAATCTTGAAAACAAAGATAAGGGGTCAGGATCTCCAACTCAGGGCTCAGATTAAAGAAGAAATGAGAACAAATAACAAAATTTATGATCGAGTATCTAGAATAGATTAAGAAAAGGGCAAGGGCACAAGAAAAGCGAACCTCCTTTAAGCAGGAAGAAGGATCGGACCACTAAGCAGGTCAAAAGTTGTGGACCTGTGGTGTTATTTGGTGGAGGAAGAAGCTGGAGCTTTGGAACCCATTAATACTGCTACATCATTTGCAGAATGCAACAGCAATATTATGCAGCAAGAATTGAATTTTCACAAAGACTACGAAGTTAAGATGTGTTGTTTCAAAGAGAAAAAGCAAGAAATCTCGTCAGTGGACTCCACAGACCAGGAAAACCATTGCTGCGAATCTAAGTTAAGATTACTTGGTAAGGGTGAATCAACAAGAATCATCCAAGAGAGGGCTGCTATGTGAAAGATATCTTGATTAAGAAAGGATACAGGGCTTGTAGAATTGATGAAGATTTGTGATAATCCTGGTGGTGAGATGGGAGGCCAATATGATGCTGCAGAAGGTGGCTGATGGGTTACAATGGCTGCCTGCATCAAGGAGTTGTGATACAGGAGGTTCTGATGGTCCATTTAATGGCTGGTTAGGTTTAAGACCGCTAGGTGGCTATGGTGGAAATGCTCGTGTGTTTGAGAAGGATTTGATGGGTTGCTTGCCATCTCTGTTTGATGCTGCGGTGGTATGGGAAGATTTCTGATCTATGATGAAGCTGAAGAAGAGGTGCTCATATGCTGGAGTAGGAACGAGCTCAAAAAGTTGATATGATGATGATTGCTGTCAGTTAATGCTAGAGAAACGAGCTGAACTTTCAATGCATAGTTTCAGTAATGTCAAGACAATGGCCAATGGACAAGTGTGATATTGTCTTGATGTATGCTAACATAGGTTTGGTTTAAATGTTTCATCAGTTTCAGACAAAAATCTTGTACATGTCATTATGAGTATGATAATAATAATACTTCACCTTAAAAAAGAAGGGTGCAAATAATCCTTTCAAGGCTCATTTCCAGCCAGAGATTATAGGAAGATTTCCCTGTACACGAAAATTATGAAACTAACTCGAGTCCACTTATCCAGTATTAAAAGTTCCACATTAGAGTAGGATCCAGGAGAGGAAAATGTATTACAAACTTACCTCACAAACCAAGAGACCATTTTTGGCAAATTTTGATCAACCAAGAGAGATACCTTGCAGGAGCATCTGGTCTACAGGGAAATCGCATCCTTTTCGAATGAAAATAATTTTCCAACAATAATGTTAACAAATTATTGCCAATGTAAAATTATTGTCAACATAAAATTATTGTCAACCAGATGTCAAACCTCTAATTTGGTGCCAAATTTCTAGCCAAGAAAATTTCAAGCAAGAGAGGACCTTTTTGAAACTCATAGAGTAGTTGAGGATTGGTTATCCTAACTAACATTTTTGCAGTCTCCATTTTATGAGTTTTCTTTTCCATGTTTATATGTGTCCGTGCACTATGAGCAGGTCTTTTCTAGTTAAGTTGAATATTTCAAAGAGAAGAGACAGAATGTACACTTAAAGAAAATGCCATTGGAACAAACCTATTAGATGAAAAGGGCACAACCACCTTGCCAAGAAGTATGGGTACTCAATTCAGCAAAAGAGAAAGACCCAAAATTGCTTGAAGCCCCAAAAAGCTGATATCCAACCAAATGACACGACCCAAATAAGAACAGACCAACAAGCACATTGGGAATGCAAGATTCGAAAGCAATTGCAAAATAGACTCGCAAGAATCCAGAAGGCATTAAGGTGCAGGCAGGATGTGGCATCATACAAATTGAAGATGATAAAGTAGCACAAGGATAACAACCAGTCACTTGATCTGTTGTAGATCAGCAGTTTTGAAAATTAAGATGATTCGATGAGGGAAAAAAGGCCAAATGCTCAAGTAAACATTAGACCACAAGTACTATTTAGTAGATCCACTGCATACCTAGCTATATTAGGTGTTTTTTTTTGTGTGGAAGTGAAAGCTACATTAGTTTGCTCCTTCAACCAAATAATTTTTTACTTCAGTTGTCAGGCTATCAGTCCATATTACACCATATTCAACTAAGAAACCATTTCCATGAATAGACACAAGAAAATACATAAATAGCAAACTACAGAGTAAAACAAGACGAAGGAATTCCAACCTTTGTCACTCATTCCATGATCAGCTGTAAAGACATATGCAGTTTGATTGTCTTTGAAATAATCTTCGAACAAATTATACACTCTTTCAGCTATGGAATCGACGACCTTCACATTGTTGAGGTAGATAGGGGAGAACGGACGATGAGCATGACCATTAGAATCACAGCCAAGCAGGTGTAGAAATATGACCAGCTGATCATGTTGAAGTAAAGCCTGCAATTTCTGATCTTCATTGGACTTCTGCAAAAGGTTCTGAAATTGATCAAAAGACCACTCATCCAAAAAGGACGCGTCTGCAAGCAACAACAAATTCACAAAATTACACGGTCAAATTAAAAGCAGTCTTACAGGAGGGTAATCATTTGTCTACTAGAATGACAAAGGTCAAGAGTCTAACAGTCTCGGAAGTAGCATTGGGTAAGAAATGGTGAGAATTTCTAACATTTCTGAAGAAAAGGTAGTATAACAGGACCAACTTTATTGGCAATTTGCTTGAAGAGATGCATAAAGAGATCAGATCCAGAAGATAAAAACTATACCAGTGGCGAAGTCCTCAAACTCATGAGGATATGTATTCCAAGTACTATGAGGCAATCCGCTACAAAATATTGGCACTATGTCTGGGCTACCATAGGAGAATGTATGATGGCTTCGGTTAAATACTGAATCAAATTCAACTGGATTAGCTTTCCAACCTGCATATGTACAAAATATTTTCAGGTAACATGTATAATTTTTGCTTTTCTAGGTTGTTGCTCTCTTTTAATCCCTTTTTCTTCTTTGCTTAATAACAAGGTTAACATTGGAAAGAAACAGTTGCTTATAAGTATACTCCAGTTGGGTTTGACCATACAGGTCGTCAACAAAGTTAACTACCTTTAAGTACAGCACTAGGATCTTCATAAAAGCCAGCAATGATAGAAACATGTCCCGGTCTTGATTCTGTTGGAGGCCGAGCATGAGAAACACCCCATCGGCCTCGTTGTTTGATAACATTTCTCAGAAAAGGAGCTCGAAAGTTCCCTTTAGAGTCTGGCTCAAAGAATTTATCAGCACGTAAACCATCAGCTGCAATCGTCATAAATTTTACATGAGAAAATAAATCCTCCACATGAACAAAGCCTTACTTCCTTATATTCGGGGTCCATTTAGCCTCAATCAATGCAATTACATCAGTATAGTGGGAAGATCTGCCCTTCTGATTGAGTGCTAGTCCTTATGATAGCTAAATCCCTAATGTTACTGAATTACAGTACTTCCAGTAGGTAACGCAAGTACAGTCAATGTTCATGTACAAAGTTATTCACCAGAAGATATTATAAGGCCTGTTAGACATGTTCTCCATCACCAAACAGAGAATTGACTTCTGTAGTTAGGTGAAAAGTTTGCAGCAATGTTTGCTCATAAGTCCCAGCTATCCAGGGAGTGCTTTTATTCACAAAAATTTGGAGCCAGGTTATATAACACAGACTAAAGTTTACTTAAGATGTATCTCTGAATAATCACCCAATTTTACCAATTATAAACTTGAAATATTTTAGCATATTCAGCTGTAAATTTTGAGATCAACACAGCTCACTTAGGTGGCATTTCATGGGCTTCTGTCCAGTAGAATATTACCAAGTCTTTGTCACGAGCTTAAGTATTTCAGGACACAATCATTAGAAACAGGCCACTTCATGAACTCAATTTTGCCACATTTGGGATTATAAAATACAATCATTATGATAACAAGAAACAAGCCTTCTCTTTTGCATTTTTCTAACACCTAGGGTGATGTTTGAAAAATGTAACATCATGTCAAACATATTATATCACTCGGACGTATGTTGCATCATGTTAACACTTCTGTTGAGGCATACCTTGGCAACACATTGCGCCATCTCCAGTCAAATAAAAGCTAAGGTC
Organism: Drosera capensis; assembly: GCA_001925005.1. NCBI lineage: Eukaryota > Viridiplantae > Streptophyta > Magnoliopsida > Caryophyllales > Droseraceae > Drosera > Drosera capensis. The sequence goes on from LIEC01000244.1 coordinate 18,471, forward strand.
ATGGTTGTTCAATGTTGACAAGGTTTTACCAATTCCCCTAGACTAAAAAAAGAGTCTGGAGGAAGTGATAAGATGCCACAACATTGGAGATGCACTTGAAGGGATGGAGTTACTAGGTTTACAAGCTTATTAAACGAAATCATAGAGAAGAGCAAGGAGAACGTCCTTTCCTAATTTCTTCTATTCAGCATAAACTAAAAGGGAAAAGCAAATTTTTTTCAACAAAAGGGAGCATGAGCTGATGAAAAATTCATGAAGATGTATGGAAATGAAGTAGAAAAGCGGCAAACGCATTTGATGAATGCCTTAGAAAATTTTCCTACAAGACACAAACGAATACCAGTTCTCTTTCAAGATGTATAACTAAGCAATTTCGAGATACAAATTACAACGGAGGATTTGCATATGATGCCAATTGATTTCAGAAAGCATAGTTAGAGACATGTGCTTATTCATTATTTTCCAACGAAAAATGCCTCCATACTTGATATTCATGTTAATACGAGATAATGTACACGCTGCATAATCATGTCCAATGATCCCACAGTCACCAACAAAGGTGGCCTTACATCAAATATCAAGTCGAACAGATTTAGAGGTAACAGGGCTTAATATAGTTACCAATTTTGTCACATGTAATGTGAGGCTCCTACATTTAGCATACAATCACAAGCTTTCATAGCCTCATAGGCTGCAACTCAAGGTGCAGCTATCAAAACAACATATGCTTAGCATAAATAAACTTTCTCTTTGTGCTCTATCACAAGTTATCCAGAAACGAGAAAGCACCACCAAAGAACAAACCCTTCCCTTACTTGATTCCTTAATCGAACAACAGAACCAAACAGGAGACAGGAAAAGAGGAAATGGCAAAGTACCAACGAGGAGGACGAGGCGCTTCGCGGGCGGGGCCAATCTCGGCACGACAGGATCCATGCCGTGAACAATCGGGGTCTTGAAATAGATGTCGAAGATGCTCAACATGTAGACCGCATGGAGGATGATTCCCAGCACCACCAGCCATTTCTCCTTCGCCTTCACCCTTTTGGTTCTCCTGCTCGCAGTGATTGTGACGGATTTGGTCGGATCGCTGAACAGGAATCCGGCTCCGGTCATGGTTTTCAGAGTGGTTTATAGTCGTGGTGTTTCTAGGGACTCCACATCTCAGGTCACCTAATTTGTCCTACCAATTTGGTGAAATTACTGATGTCCAGTTGTTCTTGAAAATAAAATAAAACTAATTAATCATTTGAGTATATCTTAATTTTATAATTAATTTTATAAATAATTAATTATTCATAAATTAATAGTTTAAATCCAATGTAATCATATGCAGGGAATAACATAAATATAAAAATATTATTAAAATAATTTCTAAATTATTTAGTTATTTCATTTATGTATGATAATGTTTTTAAATATTTTCATTTGAATAAATAATATGAATATATATGTCTTCTATAATATAATATGTATAAAATTATCATGATATTTATTTTAATTTTTTACTGAAATAATTACAGTTATCAAATTATTCGTATCACACCATGAATCAGACATATAAAAATTTGTTTATGATATAAAAATTTTTGATTTTTTTTAACGAAAACTCTTGGATTTTTATAGTAAAGCATTTTCAATCGAATTATTTTTTTTATAATAATTAACACTAACGATAAAAATATTCAGAAATATTCTTTTTTCATGACATATATATAGGGTTAATAATATTTATAAAGTACAAAAGAGAAAATATGAAAAAAAAATTTCTTTTTTCTTTTTTTTTTTCGGGGAAAAATTGAGTGCATATTCATTTCCATCAAAAAGCAGTTACATCCTTTGTTCTCTAAGCATATACCATTTCAGCTTTACATCCAAAATCAGAAAACCCTATCTAATTACATATGCATGCTGTCAAAAACAATTTCACTAAATTGCTTAACTTCTTACAAAGTTTGAAGCATCTGGCATTTCGCTCTTGTCATACATGATATCGATATGTAGCCAACAGCCTTCTTCGATCAATAGCTCCTTGTTTCTTGCCTACACTGATCCGTAATAACCTTCTCCACCACTCCTCAAACGATGTCCCTTTGTTATGCAGTTTCAGCTTGCGCATAATTGAGCTCGGGACCTCTTGTACTTATAAGCAACCAAAGAACATATGATCAACATCTTCAACCCCGTACTACATATTGTACAAGTATCATCATCCACCAAATCATGCTCATATAACCACTTCCTCGTCCTAAGTCTCTTCATGAACACCAGCTAAGCAATGAACGCAAATCTGGGATATATATGCCTATCCAAACCATTTTTCTCCACGAAACATGAGGCAGCTTAGGAACCAGCTGTTGATTCCCTTACTTGATTGTATAACCTTTAAGTCTCCGACGTTCCACCTGCAATGCATCACACTTAGTCATCATCTCATCCCTGGCTTAAGGATTGAGGACCAAAGGCAGCCCATACCAGGCCTCCTTTCAGGAGTCTAGACATTAGCATGCTTCAAATAATACTCATTGACCATTTTATCCATAAACGATCACACTTCAATTCCACATCCCATACAAACTTAAATATAAATGCTATATTCCACCAATGCAACTGCTTGATCCCCAATCCTCATTCTCTCTTCGATCTGCATACATCCACCCAAGCCACCAAAGCTTTATGAGATTGCATAGCATTACCTGTCCAAAGGAATATACGACATTTTCGTTCTATTTCTTCAATAACAGTTGTTGGTATAACAAAAATTTGAGCCCAATATACAAACGTTGACAAGAGAACACTCTTAATAAACTGAAGTCTTCCAGCATAACTCAGGTGACGAGTATTCCAGCTAACAATTCGAGTTGTGATCCTATTAATCAATCCTCGATAGCCTTTGACACTGTCTCTGGCAGCTAATGGAACTCCCAGATATCTAACAGGCAAATGGTCCTTCTGAATGTCCATTTTACCCAAGGGATCTCTGCATTTATTCTCAGATACCCCAGCAACATACAATGCACTCTTAAACAGATTAATCTGCAGTCCACTCTCCTTTGCAAATACTTCCATTTCATCCTTCACCGTGCTGAGACATAACAAATCTGCCTTGCTCAGATCATCAGATCATCTGCAAAACATAACTCCACAACATTGAGCCGTTTACACTTGGGATGAAATTTAAAGGCCTTGCTCCTACTCATACGCTTCAGTCTCCTATCAAGATACTCCATGATCATGACAAATAAATAAGGAGACAATGGATCACCTTGCCTAAGTCCTCGCTTAGCATGGAAACATTCAGACAGTGTGCCATTCACTTTCACAAAATATGATACAGAGGATATACATACCATCATTCTCTGGATAAACACCTCAGGAAAGCCATATAAAAGCAAAAGCTTACTTAAGAGCTCCCATTGCACCGAGTCATATGCCTTTCTCACATCCAACTTCATCATGCAACGTGAAGACATTGCTGTTCTTTCATAACCAGGCACCAGTTCCTGACACAGCATGATAGTATCCGCTATCAATCTCCCTTCAACAAAGGCACTTTATGCTTGGTTTATTAAGGAGGACAAGACCTACTGCAATCTAAAACAAATCATTTTCGAAATTATTTTATAAAGTATGGAACAACATGATATGGGACGAAAATCAGCAAGTCCTGAAGGGCTATCACTCTTGGGAATCAAGTGAATAATAGTTGTATTTATCTCCCTCAAAATTCTTCCAGTCCAAATAAAATTTCAAAACAGCTCTGATAACCTCATGCCCTATAATATCCCAGCTTCGCTTGAAGAAAGCTATTGTAAACCATCAGTTCCTGGTGCCTTGTCATCATCAATTGCCAAGAGTGCCTTTTTAACTTCATTAGTATCAAATTCAGTCATAAGATCCATTTGCTGCTGGTACGATAGAGTAGCCCCTTCTGATACCGCTTCCTCTTCAATCTGCAACTGGTACCCTTCATCTGAACCCAACATGGTCTGAAAGTACTGAACAAACTCCTTTCTAACATTATCTTCTTCAGTAATCCAGCTCCCATCAGATGACTTCAAGCCAATAGTTTGTTTTTTCATTTTTCTTCCCTTCATTAAGCGATAGAAATAGTGGGTATTCCTATCCATCGACAGAACCATTGTTCCTTGGCCATTTCCCTATAAGAATCCACAATCAACTTTGCTTCTTCTCTATTAATCTTTTTTTTCTAAAAAAAAAAACAACCTCTCTTGAAGCATTTCCCTATAAGAATCCACAATCAACTTTGCTTCTTCTCTATTAATCTCAGATTGACAACTTCTGAGTCTTCCTTGGGCCATCACCATACATTTCTCAGCTTCCTGCACCCTCAAACTGATCTCAGAAAAGCCCTACTTATTTATCTATCTGAACTCTCCCTTCAGCCCCTTCATTTTCTGCACAATATGGAACATGGGGCACCCTTTCACCTTCATCTTCCACTTCTTCTTAACAATATCCAAAAAAGCATGATATCTACACCAGGAATTAAGGAATCTGAAAGAGTGATGTCTGGAATTACCCTCCTTAAACTGAATTATCATGGGAGAATGATCCGACATACCAGGCTCCAAAACAAGGACATTAGGGTCATACTTGTCAAAACACTCCTCATCCCCAAGCACCCTATCCAATTTGATTCTCATCCAAGAATCAGAGTTCTGCTGATTGTACCAAGTATGGAAGCATCCCAAAAGAGGGATATCTACTAGGCCACAATGATTAAGGCAATGAAGCATCTCATCACTAGGATTAACATTAACACCAGAATATCCCACCTTCTCTTCTTCTTTAATGAATCCATTGAAATCATCTAATAAGACCCAAGGTAAGAAACATTTCGACCTAAAGTCAATGATCTTCCCCATAACTTACATCTCTGTAACTTGGTATTCCAAGCATACACAAAAGAAACCACAGCATGGAATTTACTATCAACAGTTCTAACCTCACAATGTAGAATCTGGTCTGACCCTGCAAAATATTAAACTTCAAACTGAGTTTTGTCCTAACAAACCCATATCCTCCCATTCCTAGCATAATAATAGTTATTCAAAAATCCCCAAGACTGAAAACAAGCAGAAATACGTTTAAACTGTTCTGCTTTAACCCTAGACTCCAGCACCCTTATCATTTATATTTTCATTTTTCAGACAAAATGCCTTAGAGCTTGCTGCTTATCAAGCTTATTCACACCTCTAACATTCCAGGCAGCTATCAACTGGACTTATTCCCCTCAAGAGAAGGGAACAAGTTAGAATCCAGGATTGCCACTTGACAGCCTTTATCACCCAAATAAGAATCATTCAAAGAGATATTCACACAAGAGGCAGCTTGAACAGATCCTTTTTTTAGCTTCTTTTGAACCACAGTCCAGCCATCCTCCTTCTTCTCAGTTACCAGACCCTCAGTCTCCTTCTTCCTAGTATCCTGATACTCAACCTCCTTAGTCATATAGACCTCAGCCTCTACCACCGACACCTACTTCTTAGGATCCAGACTTGTTGTTTCTGAATTCTAGTTCTACATTCAGCCTCCTTATGACCTCATTGCCCACACTTCAAACATCTCAATAGCCTCCATTCATATTGAACCCGCTGCACCAACTTAAACCAACACCCTGGATGCGAGACCCTCCCTTTACATTCTGTTTGTTGATCTGTGCATATAGGAGTACCAACCCTAATGGCAATCTTTTCCAAAGACCTCTTCCCCCAAAACTGCAAATCCAAGCCTGGGAATTGAATCCACGTTGCAACCCTATCCAATACCTCATCATTGAACTTGAACTTTGGCTCCCAACTACGCAATACTAAGGGACGAGCATTAAAAAATCAATTATTTGTCTTGATTGTTCGGAGGTCATCAACTTTTGCAAATCTGAAAATATAATACCCTGCATCATGAAGCAGAATTTCAAGGCGAGCAATTCGCTTCCAATGCATCTCTAGAAAGCTTCGCATCACAGCATATGGAACCTTATCCTCCACCATATATCCAATCAAAGATAAGTCCTAATATCTCCTCTCAAGTACAAAATCCCACGATATCACTAGGTCATCATCATTACTTCCCACGGAATCTAATGGCATCCCATTCTCTTTGGAAAGGTTCGAGATATTCTACTCCAAATCCAACTTCTCAGACCAATCCACATCTGATCTTTGCCCCTCAACAATATCTGTCCAACTCATCCTCGTTACTCCTTTCATAGAAGCCTTATCTGAAGATCTTCCATCAGGGTTATCATTATTTATCCATCTGAATCTTCGTAATATGCAAAGAAGGCTTGGCATCATTGATGTCTTCTCAATATATTTATAATCAATACATAATACATAATACACAATACAGAATACATACAATATATACTATAACCTATTATCCTTTCAATTTGAGCGAGGGGAGCTACGCTCAAATTGGAACGAAGAAACTCAAACCGATCCGATGATAAAGCCTTTGTGAAGATGTCGGCTAGCTGGAGATTAATGGAAACATAACGAACAATCAAGTCTCCATGAGATATCCGCTCTCGGACGAAATGATAATCAACAACCACATGTTTACTGCGTGCATGAAGGATCGAGTTCAGGACAAGATACGAAGCCGAAACATAATCACAGAACAATCGGACAGGCTTGACAAGAAGAAAAACAAGCTCGGCTAACAAGGAACGGATCCAAAGTGTATCCGCAACCGCCCTGTATTCGACCTCCATGGAGGATTTAGAGACGGTAGGTTGCTTCTTGACTTGCCAAGATATCAAATTAGAATAAATCGAAAAACCTGTAGTGGAACGTACACTATCCGAACAACCGGCTCAATCCGCGTCTGAATAAATCACTAAAAGAAAGATATCCGAGGGCCGAAGGGAGATACCAAAAAATGAACTACCCTACAAATATCTGTAAATGCGTTGAAAAGTAAGAAAATGAGGAGTACGCGGTGTCTGCATAAACTGAGAGACCAAATGTACGGCATATGCTATATCAGGCCGAGTCATAGATAAATACTGTAACGTCCCCACTAGGCTACGAAACTCGATGGGATCAAAGAGTAAGACACCGTCGGTGGAGGAAAGGGAAGTTCGGGAAGTAAGGGGTGAGCGGGCCAATTTTAGGGTATGTAAACCGAATCGATGAAGCAAATCGAGAATATACTTTTCTTGAGATATGAAGAGACCCGTAGGAGTACGGAGCACTTGAATACCCAAGAAATAGTGAATATCCTCAAAATCCTTCATAGCAAACTCTGAAAATAGAACCGAGATGAATGAGGAGAGAAGTGTATGAGAACTACCGGTGACAACGATGTCATTAACACATAGAGTAACAGGATAAGGACTTGGGAATGATGACGAAAAACAAACATGGAGCTGTCGGACTTAGCTTGTGTGAAGCCACTCCGAAGGAGAAAGCTGCTAAACCGATGAAACCAGGCACGAGGAGCCTATGGAATATCATACAAAGCCTTATGCAGGCGACACACATGAGACGAGAGCGTGGGATGTATGAAACCGGAAGGTTGTCGCATGTAAACCTCCTCAGTTAAGTGACCATGAAGAAATGCATTTTCGACATCTAACTAACGAACGACCACCCACTTAAACGAGACCGCCAAAGAAAGAACTAGACGAACAGTAATAGGTTTAAGGACATGACAGAATGTCTCCTGAAAGTCCAGACCTTCTCGTTGATGGTTACCTAAGGCGACCAAACGAGCTTTGTAACGTTCCACAGAACCATCAGAACTGTACTTTATTTTATAAATCCATTGACAACCGACCACATTCTTGGTGACAGGATGGGAAACCAAGGTCCAAGTATGATTATCTATTAGGGCATTAAACTCGTCTGTCATAGCTTGTTGTCAAGCTGGATCTTTGGAAGCTTTTGAGTAGGAAGATGGACTCCAGAACGGGGCTGGTGGTGTTAAGGGACAAAATAGTACGGGGTTTAGAAATACCAGATTTCAACCTCGTTTGCATTAGATGGACCAAGACCGGGGAAGGAATAGTTGGAGGCAGAACATAACAAATCGGAAAGACGAGAGAAATAGGAGATGAAGGATGGCCAACGACTGGAGGAGAATCAGAAGTGGACAGTGGGGGAGACACATAATCCGAGGGAGAATCGGGAGTGGACATAGTTGGGGTAGGGACATTCGTATGGTTCAGAGAGTCGACCGGGAACGGCAAGAAGGATGAGGAAGGGGTTCGGCTAGGGGGCTGATCTGGAGACAAAAACGAGTCAGTAGTGATATCGGGTAGAGGGAGAGAGAAAGGAAGAAGGTCCATGTAAAGAAATACATCTTCATGAAAACGAACATGCCGACTAATATGAACCCGACCGGTTTTAGGGTCAATTCAACGATAACCTTTATAACCGGGGGTATAGCCAATGAAGACGCATTCGACCGAACGGGGAGATAACTTGTTGAAGGAAGATGCGAAGAAATTTGGAAAACATCGAGACCCAAACACACGTAAAAATGTGTAATCATGACGATAACCAAAAAGTTTTTCATATGGAGAGACATTTTTCAAAAGGGGAGTTGGGAGGCGATTAATGATGTATGTGGCGGTTTAGGTCGCGTCCACCCAAAAATGAGATGGAAGTCGAGCCTGAATGAGCAAAACACAGGCTATTTCAATGATATGACGATGTTTACGCTCAGTCACACCATTTTTCTCTAGGATGCCTAGACAAGATTTTTGAAATAAAATCTCATGTTCTAAAAAATATTGTTTAGCCGAAGTGTTATCAAATTCACCACGACCATCACTTTGAAAGATTTTAATTTTGCGATCAAAAAGATTTTCAGCCATCTTTTTAAAATTTAAGAAGTAGAGAAAAAAGTCCGATTTTACCTTCATTGGATAAATCCATACAAATCTAGTAAAATCATCCATAAATGAAACATAGTAACGAAAATCAAGGTTAGATAGAATAAGAGACTACCAAGTATCAGAATGAATTAAGAACAAAGGAGAATGTGCCTTATGTAAGACAGATTCAAACGGTAAACGTTGAGAATTGTCCAAACGACAAAAGATATAATTATGCATAAATGTATCAGAAAAGGCAACATGTTTATTTTTCATAAGTCTACGAAGGGTGGATGATCCATAGTGACCGAGTCGGCCATGCCACGTCGAACCAGGGGCAACAGACACAGCAATAGCAACAGATAAAGGTATACGCGAAACAGACGGTGGGGAGGCAGTGGCAATGGAGAGGGGGTATACGTAACCTTTACTAGGACCCTCAAGGACTATTCGGCCCGTTGAAATATCCTTTATAGAAACAGCATCTTTAGTGAAATTAACAGTACAATCATTATCTTTACAGAGATGCTGAACTGACAATAGATTAGATTGCAGTGTGGGGACATGTAAAACATTGGAAAGGGTAAGTGGTTTGGACAAGGTAGACAGACGAGAATGTCCAACATGAACAATAGAGACCTTGGACCCATTTGCAACCAAAACATGAGATCGACCATTATAAGTAGATTTAGAAAGTAAATTACCATCAGTGTTGGTCATGTGGGACAATGCACCCGAATCTGGATAACATACAACCACGTTTGATTTACCTATAAGACCAGTAGCAAAGGTCTGGATAGACTGGGGAGCATAACGAAAAAAACAACTAGAAGCGGGATGACCAGTGTGGTACCCGATTTGACATACAATATTATTATGCGATAAACCGATGGGTAATACTCGTGAAGCAACCGAATTAGTAGAACAAAATGGGAAAGCAACAGTAGACATGGAAAAAACTAGAGAAGAACAAGATGCCATACCTGAACGGTCCGAAACCAACGTCGGACGATACCCAAGGATCCCTTTGGAAGGGGCGGAGCCTGACCTGAAAACAATCCGGGTTCTGACGCTCGCTGAGAAGGACTACCATCCCAACGACCACCCTTGAATTGACCACGGCCTCCGGATGCGGGAGGGCCAACCGCAAAATCCTGGTGCTGTATCTGATCGGCAAATCAAAGGAATTTCAATCGCTACTCGTGAAGAAGAAGTTTAGAACGAAGGTCATCGAACGAGGGAGCAACCGGAGCTTTCATAACCACCGCAATAAGAGATTCAAATTCGGTACCAAAACCCATCAAAATGTGCTCAATCAAATCCGTGTTGGAAACGGAAGAATTGATTGCAGCCAACGAATCAGCAAGGATTTTGATGTCGCGGAGATACTTCTCCACAGAAACAGAAGAAGCCTTGCGAAGTGACGTCAACTTTTGTTTCAATTCCATTGATCTAACCATGCATGCCGACATGAAACGTTGATGGAGACGATCCCAAATCTCATGTGCAAGTTCATGATTCAATACTTCCACCAAAATATCACGTGAAAGAGTGGCAAAAATCCAAGATCTGACCATATGAGCAATCCGTTGCCACTGGAAATATTCCGGATTGAGATCTGGTTCAGACGATGCCTTGAGAAGGTGCATGGGAGAAAAAACAACGGATCTGTCCACAAAACCAATGAAACCAAAGGATAAGAGGAACGATTCCATTTGTGCACGCCAAACAAGATAATCCTCGACGACCGAAAGAGTGGTCGTGACCACCGATTTAACCTCCGGTGGAGTAAAACTCACGGTTGGAGAAGAAAGGAGAGACCACCATGAATACATGACTACTGCTGAAAATCAAGGCAAAATTGATTATCACTCCCCTGATGCGTCTATTGAAAATCAACACAACTAAAGGTTCTCCTCTTGTTTCCTCTCAATTTTTGTACTCCTTTCCTTCTGATAACTAAACAGATAGCTGAAGACCGAAAAACGAAGCAAGCTCACCGATGAGAAGAAAGTACACAAACTAGCTTCGTAGTTCTATAAGCACACACACACAAAAATTTTCGATTGAAGCTTAAGAATGTTTGTTGAACGTGCGCAGTTGGGGCTGCGACGGATCTTGCTGCGGCGAAAGCTACTGAGGACATCGTGCTCCGAGATCCAGCAGGTAAAGATCTAGGTACGTAGGAGACACCTTGAAGTTCGTCAATGCTCTTGAGTTCATAGAACAAATAGATCTCGAAATCTGATTCACCTTCGACAACGACAAGGAAGCCGAGGTTGACCGAAAACAACCATGAAGAAATATGAAGCCAAGGTGTAGCCCGTTCGAGGTCCTGAGACGAAGAAGATTGGGGTGAAGAAGATGAGTGTCGGATTAGACAACAAGATCCCATATCTTGATTTTCGGCTGAACCTGCGGTGGCAAAAATCCAGATCTGTAACCACCGGATTTGAGGTTGCACTGCAGTGGATCTGGCTACAAAAAGGAGGAGCAGGCTGCGAGAAGGAGGAGTAGGTCGTGCAGTTAGATGAGGCTGCGCTGGTGTTTTCCGATCTACCGGAGGTGTTTTCCCATCTGCCGGAGGTGTTTTCCGATCAGATATGAGGTGATTGGGAAAGGAGAGAATGAGAAAGAGAGAAATCAACCTTGCTCTGATACCAAATGTAAAGAAGACTTGGCACCATTGATGCCTTCTCAAGATATTTATAATCAATACAGAATACATAATACGTACAATACATACTATAACCTATTATGTATTTCGCTTTGCAATCAACTTAACATCATCAAGGGTTTGAGTTCCGCAGTTGATTTTGATCTTTATATACCTGCTTAACACGTGACGTTATCGTCACTCAGAACACTTCTCGTTAAATCTCGTTAATTGAATTATAAAAATTTAGGGATGTTACAACCAGGTTTGGACATGATGAAATTGAAGCTGTTCCAACGATCCCTCTTGTGCAGCGTGAGCCCTAACTCTCAATTCCTTGTAATGCCCAACATTATCTTGAAAAGTGAAAGTGAAATTATTAATATTGATTATTAAATATATTGAAAATGAAATTACTATCGAACCATTCAATAATAATTGAATTGAATGATATCATGTCATCCCATGAGATGGCATATCACGACATACCATGATATGGTACTAAGAATTAATATATATATATATATATATTATTTGATATATTGATATATAGATGTCATGAGAGACATTTTTGTGAATGTCATATTTTAAAAGGTATTATTGATATTAAATACTTTGAATATGTCACCTTCGCGATGCGTGGGAAATGTTTTGATCTTATAGATGACTAATTACTCATAAATTGATTATTGGTTGTTTATTATAACTACTTATTTTGATATCGTCAATATTTTTTTCACTATATATATACATGCTGGATGTTTACAAAATTATTTCAATTTTATAAAAATATTTAATAGATTCTCGAAATATATACAAATCCATGATACTTCTATGTTTAATCTTATTTTAAAAAATTTTCACGTAAAACAAAATAGAAGTACCTTTTATTGCATAATGAATGATCATTTTTTCATCTAATCAATGATAAAATTCATGAACTAACTTGATAAAATGAAATGAGTAAGCAACAAATATCAAAAAAATTGAATGATTATTTTTTTTTGAATGATGTTTCAAATAGTATAATACAAAAAATTGGTTTTTTATTCAAGATCAATCATTTGCATTGGACAAGAATTAAAAATGTTATTATTAAATTAACTTCTAAATTATTTAGAAATTTCAATTATGTTTGATTATGTTGTCAAATATTTTCGTAAAATTTCTTTTAGATAAAAATTATAAATATACATGTCTTTTATGATATAATTTATGTGAAATTATTATGATATTCACAAAGAGCATCCCATGAGATCCTTAAAATCTTTTTTTTTTTCTTTTGATTTTACTCCAATTTTTCTTCTTTACTGCAATTATGATATTTTTCATATTATTCGAATCAGTCCATGAATTAGATCAAATTATTATAGTGAGTAATATAAAAATTGTTGTCATTTTTTCTTTTGGGCAAAAGTTTTCGGCTTTTGTAGTAAAATATTTTCAATCGTTATCATTTTCTTACGATAATTAACACTAACGATAAAAATATTTATACACATATGTTCTTGTCATGACATATATATAAGGTTTAATAATACTTATGAATTACAAAAGAGGTAATATGAAAGGTTTTTGTTTTTGTTTTTATAATTATTGATGATTATTAAATATAGTGGGGTGAAATAACCATTAAACTCATTAGTGGCATACCTTGATATCGTATCCTGAGTTAATAATATACTAGTGTGTCACTCGTGCGATACCCGAGAAATATCTTAATCTTATAAAATCTTATAAGTGACTAATTATTCATATAAAATTCATGACATTTTAATATTTAATCTCATTATAAAAAAAATTTCACGTAAAAATCAAAATAATTTTTATCACAGAATGAATTTTACATCTTTTATCAAATCGATGATCAAATCTATGAAATAACCGGATAAAAAAAAAGAGAGAATTACTCATTAGTTATATTTAATTTCACTAGTTATCAATCGGTCATAATACAAATTTTATTATGAATTATTTCATAAACTCAAATCAAGGTCTAATTTATCTTCAACCAAAATAAGAAAATGATTTATTATAATAGATTATAATAACTTAATATCAAAAACTTACAAATTACAATAAAATCCCAAACCCCAAATTTTAATTGCCGTCACCAATAATCCTTTCCTCATCGTCATTATTTTGTCGTTGGAATAAACAATGCGTATGTGTTAGGTTGATCATCTAATGATCTCAAAACCCTAACTATTAATCGCGTTAAGTGATTATATTGATAGCAAAATGACAATTCATGATTTAAACTCACTGTCATGACGTTATGATTGATTGTATATGAATATGATAGTTTAAACTCATTGTTATTAATGTTCATGTTTTGTTTGTTCTCTTACTTTAATTCAATTTATTATTTTTAACATATATCACCTCATCGGTATTTTAGGGATAAATAGATTAGGTTAATTATACAATCTCATTTATAACTAATAATCTAACGAATGTGATACTTTGTGCCCAAAGATATCATGATCAAATATATCTAAATAACGAATCTATATTATATTCATCCATGATTGATCCGAAAATGATAGAACGTAATTAATCGACTTTTCTATATTTTTTATCACATAAGAAAACACCTCAATCCATTTTTTCCATAAGTTTAGATTATTTTAGTTCATATCAGTTATTTAATTGGTTTTATTAGTAAAAAAACAAAACCCCCCAAATCTTAGTTTTCATATTTATAATAATTCTTTATAGTGACTAAAAAAAATAAAGAATATTACGATCGTCTTCGTGGGTTCGACCCTTATTTTCACTATTATATTATTTTAAATATTTTTAAAGTGTAAATGAGTGGATATAAATTTTAATTTGACGTGTTTACGACAGCATGCATCAATAAAGAATTTAATAATATCTAAGAAGAGGCAATATGAAAAGATATTCTTTTCTTCATAACTTTTAATGTTAATTATTAAATATATCGAGAGTGAAATTATTATTGTTCCCTTCAATGATAATTATTAATATAAATAACATATCATGGGATAACATAGGATGATATTCTGAATTATATATATATATTGATATTGATATTGATGGGGAAATGGATCGTGCTGCACAAGGCAGTGAGCAAATGGCAGCGTTTTACGTAGTTAGCAAAATACGAAACGACAAAAATACGATATAAGAACTATATGTGTAAAATTCGTGAAAATCATGAAGAGAACGGGTCAAAACACTGATACGACAATTGAACGGGATGCAACAATACGGATATAGTACGTTTCCTCATGAAAAATACAGGACCAACAATACGAGATTATGTGAAATGTTTAATGATATTTATAGCATAAAAAAATTATAATACACAAAAAGTATAAACACACATCATAATGCTCATAATAATTTTTTGCAAAAAACTTAAAGAAATCATGCACCTAAAAACAATGACCAGCATGATATTAGAAATCAAAGCAGTTATCAATTAGGGGAGAGGGTTCAATGAAGTCTTCAACGCCTTGATCATCTGGACATTCATCTTGAGCCAACTGAACATCATTATCATATATAGACAACTCATTTGAGGCATCAAGGTTGATCGGCTCCAAGTCTTTCGTTACCTTGGAATTGTACTTATCCATCATCATTGTATTCATCCTTAGATATACCAACATATCGAGACAATCTCTTCGCATTCTTGGATGTTTGGTTGAGTTGTTTTTAATTTATGTGTTTTAAATCTTTTTATTTAATCATTTAATATAATTGAATGTTTTTAATTATTGAGTTAAATCTTGGATCAAGATATCAAAAGCTTACGGTCCAAATTAAATAAAATTATTTAATTGAATCGGATTTACAATACAGACGTGTTTAAAACGTATAACAAGCATAACAAAAAAAAACCGTATATTTTTGTATATCTTTTAAAAATAAATGATAAAACGTTTTTAAAAAACGAATGATACGTATATAATACGTGTATTATACGCGTTTTTGCTAATTATGACATTTTATGAAGCAAATGACAAAAGTTGAGCGTTTTGCTTCCTTTCGTACGTGAAAAAAAAGATGAGCTGATTGATTCGATGAAGCCAGACCATGCCGAATTTCACAGACCAAGATGAGTTCCAAAAGTTAGACAAACTGAAACTGTAATTGAAAACCGAAACAATAATTGAGCAATAATCTGATTATAATTGATAGAAATCAACAATGACAGTTTTAGAAACCCTAAAATCATAGATGCCAAATACCCCAAATGACGAACATAGAATCTCAAAGCAAAAATCAACATTCAGAAGTTGTTGACAACTTTTTTTTTTCACTATTCGAATTTGTCAGGGATATGTGACATAAATTTGTTTTTCATGATTGAGTGCTTCTATGTGATGGTGGGAAGGAGCAGACGAGAAGGAACAAGAGAAGAGGAGGACCAACAGTTTCTTTGTTTCTTCTTTTTCCCTCCTTTTATCATTTGTTAGTTGTTACACAAAATGCCGACGTTTTCACATTGGCAGCGGGCAGTATAGCGTAATCCATTCCCCAAAATAAATAATTAAGTTTCATATGAAATCGTCTAATTTTGATTTACTACTTTAATTTGTATTCTTTGTCATACACATGGAGATCAGATATCGATGGCTACAACAATTGTTTTAAAATAATTATTCTATTCTCGTGATGTTGCAGAATTATGACAAAGGATCTCAAATACAACAACACCCATGATTATCATTTTTAGAAAATGTTCTTGGCCACATACCAATATTAGTACAAGTCCCTTTTTCTGAAAGAAGTACTAGTCCCTTATTAAATTAATAAGTTTTCATATGCCATTATTTAATTTTTGCAACGGAAATTTCAATGGGAAAAAGAATAATTCGAAGGTCAAGGTAATAGAGTAAACAAAAGGTTGTATTGTTGGATTAATGGACTCATATTATATGTACATGGACAATTTACAGATTAATTGTATGTTATGTGCTATCTTACAGTTTGACCCAAATATTGGTGGTCCTATGGATATTAATATTAAGTGGGCCAATACATCGTCATATAAAGTATAGGGCCCAATTGTGTAGATACCTACGGGCTTAATCCTAATTGATGATGGGCTGATTAGGGTTAAGCACCACTATATATGTGAAGGTTATGGTCCCCGGTTGAACATACGTTATATCTTTCTAGCATCCCATCGCGAGAGAGAGAAACCCTAGCGTGTGTATCAACTGGAAGACACCCTAACCTAGGCGATTTTCAACCCGGATTAAAGACTTGCACTTATGGATTCAGGTACGTTTCCGCTTATGATTTATTCTAAATAATTCGATATGAAGGTTACAATTATTTATGTGGATTAATTCAAACAATTGGTATAAGAGCTTCCTTAGTATTTAGTTATTTGAAAAGTTTGATTTTGGATGAAATTGTGATATATAAAGAGCAAAAGGGGTTCGAGGTTCTATTCTTGTTCCATAGTGCCTACAGCAAAGGCCCAGTAAACAGGGGAAGCAAGTTAGTATATTATGTATATTTTCATTTGCCTGCTTCACCGAAAGTTCCACCCTTTGCATGTTTCTTTTTCAATGTTCAATGTTTCTTCTTTGGGTCATTGCGTTTGCTGATTCGAGATTGACCCTATGGGTCCTGTAAAAGGGAGGAAAAGAACAATTGCGAAAAGGATAATTGAACAATAGAATGGGTCCTGTAACCGGTTTTTTTTTTTGGGTTATTTTTGTGAAGATTGTGATTAGATACTAACAAAAGATATTAAGATAAGATTCAGATTTGTTTCCTTTTTTTTAAAAAAAAAATGGTAAACAAATAAAATTTGGATTAAAATTCAATATTTTTCAATAATATTTTATATACATTTTGTATATGTCTGATATTCTAAATTAGTTAATTGAAACAATATGTTGCCAAAGCAACCTCTTTTGTGTAAATTAATTAATATAGAATATTAAGATGTTTTGTGTGTGTATTAATTCCATGCATTTAACAATCGGCCCAAAGGAAGATTTTATTTGGTAGGAATTAAAACATGCTTGTGGTAATAAATATGTGACAATTATTATGTTTTCCATGTGAATGTTAAGTCGGTCCAAAGAAAGGCTTAATATTTGACAGGATTTTATTGTCAATATTTGATTACTACACCAAGAGTACCACTTACAAGTTGATTTTTTGTCCAAAGACTAAAATCAATGTTGTGCTAGGTATCTTGTGATGGGG
>LIEC01000245.1:0-28974 GCA_001925005.1 Drosera capensis
TCTCCAGATGAAGAGGATAGTCGCCGAGGTGTTGGGCCGATTCAGGGTGGTTCCGCAGCTGGAGGATGGGTTTGAGCCAGTCTTTGTGCACGGTCTGACGTCGGTGATGAAAGGTTCTTTACCTGTGAAGGTGGAAGAAAGGTACAAGAAGATATAAACGGTGCACTCCCATGCAATATATTTCTTTTGATCTACTATTACGAATAATTGAGTTTTTGTTCCAAGCTGGCTTGCATACCATGCTGGGAAAACTCATATTCAGCAAATAAATGCTCAGTCCACATTGTAAGATTGTACTGTAATATATAAATATCAGTTGCTGCCGTGTTAACAAGTATGTTAGATATGCATAATTGAGTTCTACCCAGAAACTAGATACCATACAAACTCACCAAGGTGTCGAAAACGTTACATTGCATAAAAGCGGCATTGGCTGAGTTGGATAAAATTGACTAAACCTGGTTGAAACAGATAAAGCCGAGTTCTTGATCCATGGAGGTAAAGGTTGCTGGGATACTGAACCTACTGATCCATCAGAGCACAGTAGAATAATAAAAAAAACTCTATAGTTCAGAGTACAGTAGAATCAAACCAAACCAAACGCAGACACAACCGCCAATCCAATTCATAACAACTAGGACACAGTCACAGGAACACCGAGGAATACCACCAAATGTCGACAACACCAGAGATATTGCGATTCTCCCGCTTCAAGAACATAAAGAACCCATTGCCCTCCCCTGGAATCATAACTCAGCCAAAGCCCAAAAGCATCAAACATGCAGATTGAATTAACAACCGCAAAATACAGTACCAAACTCATTATCCGCCAATCCACTGCTAAATCAGCAATGCTCCTCCTCACAGCGGCAATAAAAAAACATCACAGATCACTGCTTGACTGACAGGATATAAGGACATAGTCTATGATAGCAGCCTGCAAAACCATTAACCATCAAAATAATCGTCCAACTCCCTTCAACTTCAATCCTCTTGCCAAAGCACCTAACCACACCTTCATAATATACCGAGTAATCAACGTTTTGAAATTTAAGGGTAAATCTTGTGAACACACAGGCTCAACTTGCAGCAAAACCACAGCCAAATCAACAAGGAGTGATTCGGTACCTTCAGGGCTTCGTTCGAAATCAACTAAACCAGCCCATGACAATCGACGCTGACCATCAAATTGTACATCATTCTTCGCATTCGGATTAACACTCAACAGACCAACCACAGCAATTGCATCAATAACTTCAATTTGTTATATCGTCTTTCTCGATAACGATCTTCCGAGGTCGCCCCTCCTCATTGTCCCATCAACACCGGATTCCCACGGAAAATCGTAATCTTCGCCTAGGGTAGAGATAGCCTCCTCCATCTAGGGTATGATGCTTTTGGTGTTTTTCTATGGTTTTCCGACATTTTTTTTTTATGGAAGAGGGGATTTGTGTCTTGGCACACACCCATGAATAGGTGTAAGAGATTAAGTTAAAAGAAATCTAACGGTTTAAAAGCATTAATCAAATTTTGGATGGTTCAGATTAGACCTCAAAACAAACAAGGTAGACACCCAAATAACTAACTCTTCACCCTTCGTCTCTTTCAACCTTTAGCCTCGATCTCCGCCATTGCTTCAACTGCAAAAAAGAAATGACTGACTCCAAACGTTATCGGATTGTCGTGAAAATTTGTTAGCGTGTTTCTGACTCATTGATCTTCGATTAGAAATAGACGATGCATCGTTTGGAATTGTCTATGTTGAGTTATAGTAATCTAAACATGGCTATAGAATTGTAACAATTTTGTGATATTTGACCGTGTTTATTGGTTTGTGTTGTGACGATTGGTATTATCTGTAGTGTCACCTAAAGAGTTTGTGTGTCCATTATTTCATTGATAGTGGAGCTTTATGATGGATCTTGGTCTCGTAATTTTTACTCCTCACATTTAGAGGTTTTCCACATAAAAATTGTATCTTTACATCTTTATTGTTTTTTGTCTGCTTCGTTTCCTTCCTAACAGGTTCACACAAGTGAAAGACGGTTTATTCCGCGTTGTTTTATATCCTATCTTCCATCAAGCCCAAGACAGAAAACCCGTCCAAACTGGGTCTAAATAAAATACACATGTGAATTGAATTTAATTATTAACAAAATAATTTAAATATGTTATTGTTAACTCATATTTATATTCTATTTTTTTCTTCAAATACATATGAATAAACCAAGTTACACATATCCTCAACAAAACCTGTTTCAGGGAAAAATAAGTGGAGGTTTTCAAATGGTAACTGAGATTTTCGCATGATGCCTATCATTGTAAAGCACATCCATCCCCTACAATTTATCGAGTCATAAATCACATGCAACCTTAGTTTCTTAGCATCGACAATCCATCTATTCCAAAATAAGCCGAACTGTTTGAAACAGCTTATTAACAGCATAATCGTGATTTACCATATGTTCTTCGAAAAAGGTCCCAAGTGTAATCATATTGGCCACACCAACGAATGTGGACATTGAGGAGTTTGAAGTGTTGGGAGGGACGAGTGATGCCCTATGAACCACACAACAGGTGTCAACACCGACTACACGTTTCTAACTCTTTCTTTCTTCATCGTCTTCAGCTCTGACTCTTCTGTTGCTGCAAGTGCGAGCAGGTAATCTCTTTCTCTTCTGTTGCCTTGATGGTGTCTTCTTCTTATACATATTCTGCCCTGAGGGAGTTGGTTGAATGTGTAATAAAATTCCAATTTTGCTGGTGAATGCCCAATTCGATTTCTGAAATGCCCAATTCTATGGGTCCAACCGAGAACCAATTGGTAATGAGGGGATTAGCCTTCGATCTGATTGTTTTGAGTTCCCAAACTTCATTGTATTCTCAACAGACGGCATGGAGAACTCACACCTAGCGCAAATTGGCGATGACTGGATTAGCCTAGGATTGTGTTTTCAATCCTGGCTGTGTCACCATTGCTGTAACCTTTAGGTTTTCGGACCCATAATCTTTTTAGATCGTGTCGAATTTTTTCTTCTAACATTCCCAACAAGAGCGTACAGAAAACTAAGAATTTGTGGGTTTTTCTGGTGCTGGTTTCCTCATAGAAAAGGCTCTTGGACATGTAAGTCTTACCCTGAATCATTTCGATTCCCGGGAACCATTCCGAGGCTTGCAAGATAATCCGAGGCTATAGAGACGATAATTGTTCAAGAGCGTTAGTTTGAGCCCAACAATAAGGTAAATTATTAGGCGTGCACTTCGATACCATGGAGTACATATGTCGATCAGTCCAAACATAAAGTGAAATACCATATAGTAACAGAGAGTTTCACTTACAACCAAGTGACAATCAGAGAATTGACTGCGGTTAGTAACACACTCGTTGGCGCTGATCCCTTCAGTTTCAACTTGGATTACGCTTGAGAAAAGCATATGCTATGTTTCAGGGAAATTTTCAGATAGACAGACGACCAAATCAAGCTAAAGTGTTGGGCATGCTGGGCATCTGCACAATGGCGACTCTACATTGCAATTTTATTCATGCCTCACAGAGCTCCTTTGTCAAGCTGTCATTGCCTCGCATATCCCCTAGCTTTGTTTCTAATTGTGCTTCTTCTGCCAGCAATCGCTCCAACAAGTCGAGGCAGCTATCAACTCGTAGGTCTCTGACTGATCTATCTATTATGAATGCTTGTGGTCTTCCCATTCATGGCTAGATTGTGACATTGTGATCTGCAATATGCAGATTAGAGAGGTTCTTTTCTCCTGTAGTTTCAGGAGAAAATGCAGCTATTTCCTCCCCATCTACCACTGCTGACGTCAAACTCACTTACTTAGAGGTTCATCTTTGAATCCACGATCAAGTTTTTGTCCACCCTCTTCATTGTTATCTGACGCCTTGATTCCAGGGAAATAGTTGGTTGTGGGAAGTCGATGGTTTGAAGGTACTGGTTGATCCAATTCTGGTAGGAAACCTGGATTTTGGCATTCCGTGGCTCTATGATGCATCTAAAAGGTTCTTGAGGAACTTTCAGGTCTGCTGCTTTTTCCTCATCGTTCGAGTTATTGTGTCACTGGTGTCTAAAATGCTTTTGATTTCTTATCAGCTTGATGATCTTCCTAAAGTTGATTGTTTGCTGATCACCCAAAGCCTTGATGACCACTGCCATGTGAAGACGCTAAAGCCTCTCTCAGTAAAATGCCCAAATGTGAGAGTGATATCAACTCCCAACGCCAAGGACCTGTTGTCTCCCCTTTTTATGAATGTAAGTCTATTCAGGTGTCCTTGCGAGCTTTCTATCATGGAGTTGACGGACTATGTATTTAACATGCTCAAAATTAGCAGAATTTGTGCTTGTCGTGGCAGATCTGAAATTTGCAAAGCAACCGATCTAGAAATTTAAGAAATGATCCTTTGGAAGGGGTCATTTTAAGTGAAGGAAATTGTGCAAGGTCCAGTGGGAAACACGCTTGCTTATGGAAAAAAGTAGCATCCGGTTTATTTTAAATTGGTGACTGCCTTCCTCTTCTAAAATTTTGGTTGCAATTATGCAAGTGCGTAGCAACAATGTTGGCTTTTATTTATTCATGGGGCAGTCCAGCGTGAAAGATTTACCATGAAAATCTCATTTATCCCTTCGAGCAAATCCACTCTTCTTATGCCAAATGAGAGAGGGGTGAGGTTGCTCTTGCTCATGTTTATTTAAAGCAGCTCGACCATTAACAAAGCTTTTTATGTTGGCCCTAGGAGCTTCTCCGGACGGTACTCGTCAAAAGTTGAGAACTAGTTTCGTCTTCTGTTCATTGATGGAGATATAGTTTAGACAGCAAGATAGCAGGTGCCTTTGACACCGGTCCAAGGGTCTAATGACCAAGCTTGTTTGTGGGTCGACATACTTTAGATTCTGTTCTCTTCCTTTGTCCTGCATGTAACCTTGCTTCACGGATTTCACCAATGGCTATCTTTTCCTCATTGGATACAGTTATCTATTACATAGTTAAATGTCAGACCTGTGCTTCTATGAGGTAGTGATGGTGGCATCAAATAGTGTCGACTGATGTATCATGTCGTAAAATTGTCAAATAATTTTCACAACCTTTTGCCATGTCTGTAGAAGCCAAGATAATATTGTGTTTTAGGGTTTAACCCTAATACCATTTCATAGGGTTTCAGGTAATGTACTTGGAACCTGGTCAGGACACTGAAATCATAGGAAGAAATGGGTCAAAGGTTCAAGTTCGTGCTACTCCGGGACCAGTCCTTGGACCACCATGGCAAAGACCCGAGAACGGGTGAGGATCTCATTCATTTGTTGGACTCTTAGTCAATTCAAAGTAGTGTTTTATTCATTCTCCTGAATGTAGTAGCAACATTTTCCAGGTACTTCGTCTCCTCCATAAGTAACCAGGTGACCTTGTACTATGAGCCGCACTGTGTATATAATGAGGAACTATTGAAAAATGAACAAGCAGATATCGTGATTACTCCTGTCATAAAGCAGCTTCTCCCGAGCTTTACTCTGGTTTCAGGACAAGAAGATGCGGTTAAGCTTGCGAAACTTCTGGATGCAAAGTAATCAAGTTTCCTAAATTTTGAGAACAAATATATTGTTTCTTGTTAGAATTGAAGCTCAAGACAATAAGTGTATTAGTATTGTTTATGTCACTTAATTTCACTGATCCTGTAAAAAAAATCACAGGTTCATTGTGCCAATGAAGAATGGAGACCTTGATGCCAAAGGCCTGCTTGCGAGTATAGTACGAGCAGAAGGGACATTGGAATCTTTCAAGGTTGGTTTCTTTGTCACCTTAATAGAAAATTGATGACTCTTGGTGGAAAATCTGAAACTGAAGTGCCATGGCCAATTGAGTTGTGCTTGTCGTCAGTTATAAATATATAATGTTATCAAATGGTTGGTCATTAGTTTTGGTGGGTCATTGTTTTGGTCGGTCATGATTTTTGTTAGTCACCTTGATCGGTCTCGATTTTGATCAGTTACGGATTAATTAGTCACTTTGATCCGTCTAGAATTGATTATTCTCCTTGGTCTGTCATGAGTTTTGATAGTCATGTATCAGTTAGTCACTTTGGTGGCTTGATCGGTGATGGTTTTACTTAGTCATCTTGATTGATCATGATTTTGGTTGGTCACCTTGGTTGATCATGATTTTTGTTAATCATCTGGGTTGGCCCATGGTTTTGGTTATTTGTAATCCCACAAGCATAAACATTCAAACCCTCCTCATATTAAAGGTTGAAAATTTTCAAGAATTAGGCGGGTGCAAACTAGTATAATGCATCCCACAGAATCAACCCATGAGTTTGACAGAGTAAGGTCATACCAGTTCTGATCCTTCAGGCACAAAACCACAATAAACCCCAAAATACTAGAACAGCCAAGCAAACTACCAAGACAGCTATTGATCCGGATACGTGAAACACAAAAACACAAAAACTTTAACAAAAACAAAACAAAACGAAAACAAAAACAAAAACAGAAAAGAAGGAGAAGGAAGAACCTACCCAAGATTCTATTGCCATATCTGAAAGGGCAAACATGCCCATGCAATGCACAAGTACAACAGCTAGTTTGTATGAAATGACACACCAAGAATAGCTATATCTGATCGTACTTATCCAGTTTCTAGTCCCCTTCCAGTAAAATGTGAACATGGTATCCGAATGTGGTTTTTGAAAGAAACAGCATATCTCATAATTTGTTTTCCATGTAGAGAAGAAAAATCTCGCGTACCACAAAAGGGTTGGTACTGGCATACTACGAAGCACGTATTCTCCATGTTTCATACCTCTATATCTCAGGGTTGATATGTTTGGATTTGATGTAATGCTCAGTGTGCAGTCCATTCTGCTTCCTTTGAGTTCTTGCACTGCATTCCAGTGATTTTTTCCAGAGTATTTATAATACTATAATTGGTGCTCTCTTATCATGGCATGTCAATGCAGGAGCTGTTGTCAAAGAATTTGCCCAATGCACAAGTACTGGAGCCGATCCCCGGCGTACCTTTAGAGGTTCCTGCGCTTTCCATTTCAAAGTAGAATTAATATTCGCTGCTATAAAAGTGAACTCGGGGTGAATCCTGTCCCATGCTTATTTGTAAATAGATCAAGCCCATTCTTGGTTTCTAATCAGGAGCAGCACATATTATGGGGTGATGAATACTTATTTATACGTAGCTTGTTATAATATCGGCGAGTAATCTTTGTGATTTTCTTTCCCTGTTATTTACTCTTTTTTCATAATAATGTTAAATTCTTTTTTGTGAGGTGATGAAATAAATCTTTGTGATATTAGTTTGATGTCAAAGCCGCACCATGAGATGAATATGATGTGGTATCATCATGGACGAAGTTATTTCTGCTTCGAACTTCAAGTGAGCTTTCAGGCTCCAATTTTACTTTTCAAATTGGAAACTATTTGAGACTACTACCGAAGGATCAACTCAACTGGAGGACCACTGGTTTGGGTG
Organism: Drosera capensis; assembly: GCA_001925005.1. Lineage (NCBI taxonomy): Eukaryota > Viridiplantae > Streptophyta > Magnoliopsida > Caryophyllales > Droseraceae > Drosera > Drosera capensis. The sequence goes on from LIEC01000245.1 coordinate 7,492, forward strand.
AGTCATAGTACCAATGCTTCATTAAATAAGCGAGGACAAAATGTACTGAATGGACATGTATTGGTCTACGAGGCTAGACATCAACCCGTGAAGCTGATGAGCCTTTGAGCCTCGGGAAGGGCCCTGGTGCTGAAAGTCTCAAGGATCAAATACATCTAACCTGATATTGAGTGATAAAGCAAAGCCAAAACCAATTCCCCTCAGCACATCATACCATCCCAATGGCTACCAAACCTTTGATGATGTTCTTCCTTCGCATGATAACCATCTCCCTCCTCGTAACGTCTCAAGCCACTAGTCCTATATCACACACCACCTTCTCCCGATCCCTCCGTCCTTCTGCCCTCGGCCTCGAGCTCGCCGCCCCCACGAAACAAAAGCTAACCCACCTACATTTCTACTTCCATGACACAGTCACCAGCGTTCATCCCACGGCTCTCCTCGTCGCCAAACCCGCTTCCAACACGACCGTCCCTGCTTCTTCGTTCGGCTACGTATTCATGGCAGACGATCCACTCACCGTAGGGCCCGAGCTGAGCTCCAAGAAGGTTGGAAGGGCACAAGGAATGTACGCGTCTGCCGCGATGGAGACGCTTGGGTTGTTGATGGCTTTTAACTTTGTGTTCACGGAAGGGGTGTATAATGGGAGTTATGTGAGCTTGTTTGGCCGGAATGCGGTGTTTTCCGGCGTCCGAGAGATGCCGATCGTAGGGGGAAGTGGTGTTTTCCGGTTTGCTACTGGGTTTGCTAAGGCCAAGACGTATAGTGTTGATTTGGAAACTGGGAATGCTGTTGTTGAGTATAATGTCTATGTTTTGCACTATTGAGTTGTCAGGAATGATTGACACTTCTGTGTGGTAAAAACTGTTTGAGGCTTGTATTCTTGATGAAATAAACAACAAGAAATTGCCTAAAATTATAAAAATTTAGAAAATATTACAAAAGATATATACGGAAAAATATTTCCAAAAACAATGTGGAATTGATGCAATAGCTTTGTGTCATGGAAACGGTATGAATTGCTCATGCGTTTGGAAACGGTAAAAATTGGTGCATGCGTTCGGTTTCGTAAACCTGTTCTTTTGTCTTAGAAATTATAGTTTTTCAAAATTATTTTTTCGTTTATATAATTTTGGAATTTTTTTTCAATTTTTTTTGTATTTTGGGGTTCCCATAAACTTTGTTGCTTATTGGAATTGTTACGTGGCCCTATATGTATGCTATCGATATCGGATTAAGAATTCCAGAAGGTTTAAATTGCTTTGTTAGGGGCTGTATGCACTACTCATAATACTGGTAGTAGAATGTGGAATCATTAACAGGATCTGAAAACAAGTAACCAAACCCGAAATAACATCATCAAATAAAATGAGGAATGAAAAAAATGTGGTCTTAAATATTTTATCAAAAAAAAATCATGAACCAGAAACAGAAATCGCTTTTTTTTTTTTTTTTTTTTTGGTTTTCTATTTTGATTTTTTTATTTCGAAAACAGAAAATTATATCAAATAATTTGGATTATTTAGTGAGAAAATCCAAAACAGAAATGTAGGATCCAAAACCATGTCAAACTAGGGCTAAGGACACTGCGCTTAATCTTAATTGCAATATTTAAATAATACAATGCACAATAAAATGGAATAAAAAAATGAAGTTACTCACAAAGATTTTAACACACGTTATTCTTTTTTTTTCTTTTTTTTTTTTGGATAAATGACACACGTTTTATAAGAACCCTCATAAAAATAAAAAGGAGTAATAAAATATCATGGGATAGATGGCTTCATTGAAGAGGTTGACACAATCTTTAAATGAGCACGAAAATGTAGGTGTTTGATGTGACTACTAACTATTGTGGTGTCGCATTGAGAGAACAACTTATTTTCAGGGATAGACGAAATACCGTGTTAGGAAAATAGTCACCCGCAGGCCGCATTTAGTATAAGAATCCTATCATCATTCATCCAGTCAATCTGGGAAGTACTGAAATAAATTCTACCCGTTTGTCCTTGTCGAGCACAGGGAGCCAATCACATGTTATATATTTCTTTATATCTCATATTAATTATAACGTTACGTGATAATTATATTATTTATTATGAATTTTGATATGTTATTTTTTTTTATTAATAAATGATATAATACAATATTAGTTTTATTCCAGGATTATAGTTTGTGTATATTTGATATTTCATAATAAATTGATAAAAAACATCATTTGATCGTCTCACGGATCATTCATTATGTCATCATCTTTTTTATTTATATATATAAAGAGTAAATTTTTTGCGTTTGAACAAAACACAGAACATTTGAATAAAAACATAAAACACCTGAACAAAACATAAACGTCTGAAGAAAAAACGAAGACAAAGCAACGGTGGTCGGATTCTGGCGATGGTGACGGATTCCGACTACGGTGACAGGACTCCGACTAAGATTCCGACTTCGGTTGGATTATGATAGTGTTAGGATGAAGATGAGAATAAAGTTATGGATTTAAATAAGATGAATTTATTATATATTTTTGGAATTTAGATTATTTATATATCTTTTTGATATTTTTTTAAATTTTTATATGTTTAATAAAAATCCCCAAAAAAATGATTATATGATAGAAAATTAAAAAAATATTTAAAAAACATGTTGTAATATGTATTAAAATGTAAAAAATATAATATGAGATAAAAATTTATTTAAATTATCATATTATCATATTATTTTTTATTTTATATAATTTAATTTATCATGGCATGATGTGTAATGGTCACTGAAAAATAAAAAGAAAAATTGTTGAGATTTTGACGCAGCATTCGTTCAAGTCCTCTTAAGAAACGATCGGCGGACCCAAAAATCAACAGGAGCCGCCTGCGTCAACAATCGCCGTCCCTATCCTCGGCTGCCGCTGCGATCAGGACCCTTCATCTGGACCAGGAGCCGCCGCCACCTGCCGCACCACCCCTTTTAAACCCTTACAACCTTTAAGTAAATTCTTATACCCTACCACTAATTATAACTGTTCTGATTTTGATTTGAGTCCTCTTATGGATTTGGAGTGTTGTGTAGTTGTTTGATGAGTAGGGTTGCTGCTTTGATGGTTTGGGTTGATTCGAAGGAATAGAGAGCATATCTCAGATTAGGGGAAATTATGTTAAAACAATGTGAATTGGTTATTGATTGTGAAATGGAATAGTTTGGGATGGTTATTTCGGTTGAATTATGGTGACATTACTGGAGAATTAAAGGCGGTGCGTTGATCGTGATGTTTAGCACAAACAAGTTCGATTATGATTCATGATGTTTAAGATTATTTGGGTTGTTGAGTAGAAATAAGATCTTTTACAGATGAAAGGATCGGCTGAATATTGTTTGAGGGAGGGAGACATATGGCTGCATCAAAAGAGGGCAGGGCGGGATGAGTATGGTCATGAGGTCATCCCAGAGTGAGATGAGATGAGATGAGATGATGGATTGATGCTCGGGTGAGGATTTGCATTGCAAGCTTGGAGGAACACAGGGAGGGTTAGGCCTAGGTAGGGTTTCATACACTAGCTTGCATTGTTGAATAAACTCAGAACGAGAAGGTGGTGAAATTATAGTTGGCTTCTTGAAAAACCCAGAACGCTGGATTGTTTAATACTGATAGATTTGAGATTAGAAAATCATTGCATAAAACTAAATAACATTTTAAAAAAATAGATACTTGGAGCATATATCGAAAAGAACTATAGATTTGGTTTGAACTTCTAGCTTCCACCATCAATATTTTTTTACGATCCTTAAGCATATATGTTGTTGACAACATTTATATTTGGAAGTTTTTTTTTTTTGGATAAGGTGCTTACGGCACTTGATTGAACGCTTTTTGTCTTGTCTTGATACATCAAGTCGATTTATACCTTTGACCGCCTTCATGCTAACAGACTTGATCACATAATTTCAACCGTTCTTTGAGTTGGTGAATGTTTGAATGGACATTGTTTCCTTTTATAGTCGTGTTAGAAAGAAGAAATGAAGAATCATCCGGAATCAAGCTAACAAGAATACAATATCCTCAGGATCATGAAATACTTGAATGAACATTGTTATTTTGAATTTTGTTTCTAAAATATAAGGTTTCTAGTAATTGTTATGATTATTATAAATCAATATGATGAAAGCTTGCAGTTCACAAGAGGATGGGTCATTTTTGTGCAGTGTGTTTTGACTGTTTTGTCATCCATGTACAGAAATCAAAATTTTTGGAAGCAAAATTGGAGTTTTAATTTTCCTTTATGCTGATCTTAGATCTTTTGAGTATTGCTGGAAATATATGCTTGATTAAATTGACACATCTTTAACTTATGTTGCCTAATGTGAGTTTTAGTTCTTGCCTTTGATGTGTTCTTTTTCTCTTCCTACTTTTGTTAGACCTAATGCACATCTGTGAGTTTTAGTTCTTACCTTTGACACATGTTTGAGTAATTTTCTCTTCCTACCTTGGAGTTAAGTCTAATGCATCAATGGTACAAAGTATAACACATTTGTATCTGGTCTTATTAATTATGCGAACTAATCAACATGTATTCGATTTCAAGTTGCTCAATGTGTGATATCTTTGTTAATATGCATACAGGTCCACATGGCAGAGTAAAAAAAGTTGGCCAGGAATTCGATCGAATAGAAGATTGAGTGTTGTTACATGTCATATGGATTTTTCCTTGCAAGTCAAATTTCAACATGGCATTCCTGCAATGCAAAATGTGAGAGGGCCTAATGGACACAGCAACGGCGGTTTAAAGAACAGAATTGACATTGCCCAGTGAAGGTCGAAAGAATTCTCCATTGCCCATAAGAACTCTGAAAAGGCTTGGCCTTTAGTCAAAATGTGTGGGATCACATCAGCAAGAGACGCTGCAATGGCTGCAGATGCTGGTGCTGATTTCATTGGAATGATTCTGTGGCCAAAGTCAAAACGCTCTGTTTCCCTTGCTGTTGCAAAGGAGATTTCAGATGTCGCAAGGGATTACGGGGCTATACCAGTCGCAGTATATGTGGACGAGGATGCAGAAACGATTCTCAGAACATCTGCCGCATCAAATATTAACTATGTTCAGGTGTTGATTGTTTTCTAGGATTTTATGTGTTGTAGTCTGTAAGGGAACTTTTCTGATACTTGAGAAGTTGCAGCTTCGTGGGAGTGGTTCTCGGGCTGCTTTTCCGGCCCTGGTGCAAGAAAAGCAAGTGATATATGTTCTTCATGCCGATGAGGATGGTAGTCTTTTAAATCACATTTCAGAAGAAGATTGTTCTTTGGCAGATTGGCTACTTGTGGATAGTGCAAGAGGGGGCAGGTGAGAATCTTTTGACTTTGTCAATCCAAAATTACGTAGTCATATATTTTATCGTGGCAAAGTTTTGAACCCTTACTTTCGAAATTTCTCCCATTTGAGACCGATGTGTATGGCAATGAGATCTCATGTTCCTACATTACCTGATCATGTAGGCTTCAAGCTCGTAGTCTTTATTAGCTGTTGTGCTATTAAGCAGACAAAATCTTATGAATTTTTCGCTTAACATTGATACATGATTGCAGCGGCAAGGGATTCAACTGGTCGCAGTTCAAGCAGCCACCAGTTAATAGTAAAAATGGGTGGCTATTGGCGGGAGCCCTGTCGGCCCTAAGCCCAGATGATGTCGACGTCAGTAGTGGCGTCTGTGGTTCAGATGGCATTCTAAAGGATCATTCGAAGATATCATCCTTCATGAACAGAGTTAAATCTCATGTTTCAAAAGCCGTTTAACTCGCATGGTTTTGTTTTATGGCATAAAAATAGAAATGTTTATTAGAGTAGACGACTACTGTATTGTGGTTCAAGTTATGTTTTCCACATTTTTCAGTGATATATGCATCAGGGTACTGCTCCCTTTACTTTTCTCTGTGGTTGATCTCAGATAAAGGATTTTTGTCAACACATAAGCTCAATGTGGGATTGATGCATGAAAATTAATAACACTGTAATTGTAATTTGGTTTTTTTTTTTTTTTTGAAATTTAAACCAACCTGGAAGTTTGACTTCTTCAACTAATGGAACTCGAAAATTCCCATGTGCAGCACTTGTTGTATACTGTCTCGTTCCAAAATAAATATAACGGTTTAATTCGGAGTTTATCAAGGTAAATTTTGATTCTCATCAAATATTATTTTTTGTAAACTTATCGTAAATATTAATAATAACTTAAGTTGTGTATTTTAATCTTAATTCAATGCCGTAATTTTCTTATTCGTTAAAACGAATAACGAAACTTCTCAAACAACGTATTGAATAATACAAAAACTGAAATATTTTTTTTATTATGGGACGGAAACAGTAACAATTATCAAAAAGACCTTCCTTTTTTTTTTTGTGAAGTGATCAAAATCAGACTTAATGGGTTAAACTTTTGGGTCATCAGACAACAGTTCACCGGATGAATCAACAAATTCGAGCATAAATGAAAAAGTCGGTATTAAATCGTCGTAATTTCAGAATAAACAAATGACGAAGATCAAAGATGACTCAGTGAGACTTCTATTTTAACATTCCATGAGTTCATTCATATTATATACTGTAAAATAGAATATATAGTTGAGAAAATAATGATATAATATTAAAAATAATATATAAATATGTAAAAATTATAAAATGAGAAATAATGCTTAGTAACTCTTCAAATATAGAGTAATACTGTAGCATATTGCATTTATATATTGAAATATAAATAAAATATAATGTAGTTATTGAATAATAAAAACGAAAAAAATAGTGTGTTTGATATGAATGACGTAAAGACATTCATATCAGAAACACTATACTTTTTTTATTTTTACTATTAAAATATATTTTATTATATCTCATTACATCTATAAAAAATACATGTTATAATATTATTTTTTATTTGAAAAGTTATTGTTCATTTTTTTATTTTATAATTTTATATATTATGTAATATATTTTTTTCAAAATCACATTATTATTTCTTAATTAATTATTTTATTTTTTATTTATATTTATATCTTATTTTATCCACGTGAATCCGCAAATAATAACCCCATAGATCACCATACGTGTCCGATGGACAAATAACCAATTTCAATCGCAGACCCGGCAAAGGGCTTTATTAGTCTGCAGGCGGTCAGCACCGAGAGGGTTTAGCAAATCCCGCTACGCCATCGACGCCGCGAAAAGGGGTTTAGCAGAGCCGACATCATCCATGGGGACTCGAGAAGTGTACGAGGAGAAACTGAGGAGAGGGAATCTGCATCACGATCCGACGCTGAAACCTGGCCTCGGCTCCCCTCGCTGCCCTCGTTGTCTCTCCCTCCTCGACTCCCGCCACCCTGTAAGTTGATCGTGATCTTCTGGGTTGTGCACATCAGGTGTTCGATGAAATGTCTGAGAAGAGTTTTGACGGGTGGGTTTGTGTTTGTTTGGTGTAGGGAGGTGAGGAGTGGAGGATCACTCCTGTTCTGCATGATGCGGCTGCTGTGGTATGCTTACACCTAATTACTTCGCTTCTCTTGTACCTTATTGGAAAACAATGTTTGTCTGGATGAATTTGGTTTGTCGATTTAATGGTGAATTGGATTTGCGTCGTTTCTTGTATGATAGAGGCATCGTGGATTCGTCCCATCCTGTTGATTCGAGGGTAGGAAAGTAGAGAAGTAGGGAACAAGGGATGTTTGTTGGGTGCATAGGATGAGTATATTTAAATATATATACACGAATTGCTTTAGGACTTATGTGATCTTAGGATGAAATTTTATTTGGGGAGTGTGAGGATGTGACAATATGGATTTCAGGTGAGGGCAAATCTATTTGGATTTGATGGATAATTGTCATATGTTAAATGGAAGTTACCTTCAAACATAATGAAGTGAAAGGGGAATGTTTGACGAGGTTGTCTGTTAATCTGGCGGTTGGAGGGTGTAATACTTGTGTGTATCGATCGTCAGCTGAATTCAATTGAGGTGCATCATGCAAAATTCTATTTTCAAAAGAAAAAAAATAGTCTCCAAAAAAATGATATTTCTTTCTGTATCTGATATGGCGAGGACTATTTGTTCAACAGGCTGGGTCAGGAATTGGTGCTCTGTTGAGTACTATTTATGGGTTCAATACAGGTAATAACTTGGTCTTTCGTACTAACCGAGCAACCGTAAATGTTAAATACCTCCTAATTTTTCCTTTTCAGGTATACCATTCATCCAGAAGCATGTCAAGGGTCCTAAGTGGCTTCCTTTTATAGTTGGGGTAATCGTCGGAGAGAATTTTATGTACTGAATACAACTCCTCTGCTAATCTTATCTTGATGATTGAGTCTTCCTAATGCTGCATTATATTCCCTTTTTGCAGCTTCCTCCCTTGCTCATGGCTTCTGCTGCTGGGGCTGCATTTGGAGGTAGGAATAGAGGGTCCTTTCAATTATAAAGATGTGTGATAGTGTGATGGCATCCTTTTTAAGTACTTGTTGTTTTAGTGCAGGGCATATCCGTAAAGCTCTTCTGTTTAATGTTAGTGCGAATGCTTTTATATTGATAGGATCTAAAGTGAAGGCGCAACATTCCTGTTTTTGAACCGAGGGAGAATAAACTTTCTCGCAGATCCATCTTTTTGTTCCTCTTTGAAATCGGAAAATTTTGGTTGGGGAGTAAGTAGATCAAACGGATTTTCATTTTTTAATGTGTAAATCAACATTTACATCACACATGGTACCCTTGCTCTGGGGGGAGGGAAAACCTGTCCATTTTTTCCCCTTTTTTTTCATGTTGGTCACATGATAATTTTTCTAGTGCTTGGAATTTTTAAAATTTCTAAGAATAGTTTGCGTGCAACCAAACACCTACTTGATGAGTGTATTTGCACTTATTTTTTGGATAATATTCTCAATCAAAGTGAAGTTCATTTAAAATGAAAAGAATGTAATTGTTAGTTATATTTCGAACATTATAATACGACTATTCCATATAATTTTTGCACAGCCAGCAGATTCAAGTAAATTAGAACATCAATATGTTGAGGAGTAATGTTCATGATGTCACCTCATGGAGCAACTGGCAAATCCATGTTACCAACACCATCCACCTTTGATTCCAAGATTACTATGCACTGATAGACATACTTGTCTTCACTGTTCTATTGGGTCTGAAACTCTCATCTCCTTTTACTGTACAACTGCTCTAACCTTGTATGTCGAAACCTTTCTCTTTTACTCGTTTTTCACGAGAGGTGTTTTGAATTCGCAGTGTATCTTTTCCGTCATTCCTTCCCCTTGAAAGTTTGATTTTGATCATCTCTTTTTGACTTGTTTTCCTCCCATTTTTATGTGCCAGCTGTCTCTTTTTCTTGATCGTAATAGATTCTTTTTTATTTCTGTTAATTTATTAGCTCCACCAAAAGCTCAAATTGATGATATAAGACCCACAAAAGTATTAGTATCTTAGCAACTTCTATTGGGGAAATTTTGTTTACAGTACCTGCCGCCTGTTAGACGTTTTACATGGGGGTCATTGTACATGAACTGGTTATATATTAGGCATGCATTATCTAGTAATCCCAGTGGAGCAAATTACTTCAGATTTATGTCAGAACTGAAACACTCAGTTTGTGTTGCTCTTTTGCAGTAGACGTATTTCAGTGTTGTATATCGTCTATATATTCACCTGAGTTTGGATGCTAGTCTTGAGGCAGAATTTTAGCTCGGACTTTTCTTACATTATTCATCAAGCTCATGTTTTCTCGAGTTGATTGATTGCATTTTATTTTGCATGTTATTTTGTATTTTATTTTGTATTTTATTTTGTATTTTATTTTATTTTTTGGTTCTTTGAAGCGAAAGTTGGAAATATTCTCCTGCTCTCTTTTCGTTAAGCTATGTAACTACTCCGTAGGTATGCTTACTAGTTAGCCTGCTCAAGTGAGAGATGATAAAAGATTATACCCCATGGTGGCTACATAAAACTGGAGATGAAAATAAGAGAAGTTAAAAGCTGAGTTTAATTGATCAAGATCTAATTTCCATACATGTTTGATTTTCTGTCTGTACTCATATGGAGGTCCTGTTAACATGATCGCATGTAGGTTATACCCTTCCAAGGTTCACCCAACTTACGGTGACTTCCTACTATGCCACCTCAAGTGCCTCGCATTATGGGATTTCCCTACTGACCAGGCAGATTGAGGATGCTCACACTTCCCCTTCTCGGCAGGAGAAGCTCTGATGTTAGCCTCAACAGGTAACCCGGAAAGTGCTGAGTTTTTTTTTTTTTGAATCACTTAGGATGTCGCGAGTAGCGACATGATTATTGGCTGAGGAACGCAACAGTTCTTCATGCTGCAGTACTGTATATACCTCTCTTCCTTCTGACTTCTGAGTGATAAGTAAGTTTGGCTTCGATGATTGCAAGGTAACAGAACGAGTGATGTTTGAATCAGCAAGGAAAGTGGGTATTTGATTTTTTCTTTTCTGTTGGCATAAAGTTCTACTGGAAGCCATGTGTCAACTCAACCTAGACTCCTGAAATGAACCTCAAAATTGTGAAATCGAGCTAGAATATAGTGCGGTCATCTATCCAATACATATATGGATTACTACAACTGTACAATGGCACTGTTTAGTCTGAGTCACAGGTCGAGTTTCCGAGGGCATCATTTGCAGTATGATGTGTGAAAAACTATTAGTTGGAATATATAGCTGTACTTGGGGTGGGATTAGCCATTTGAAATATTGTCTTAGGTTAGAAAAATGATAAAAAGGAGCATATCTCTTTCAGGATAGCAATGAAAGGCTTTTGCTATGTAGTCGTATATTCCATAATGGTTGAGAGGAGTCAATTTGGGGTTATTTTCAAAAAAAAAAAAAAACGAAAAAAAAAGATAGAACACCCAATCCCGAACCGTAATACCAAAAGAAAAAAATGGTATGTTCCGTAATGGTTGAGAGGAATCGATTTGAGGTTATTCTGAAAAAACAAAAGAAGACTTTCTTTCTTTCTTTCTTTTCTCTTTTGATAAAACTCATCAAGACTGATTTAAATTGAGATAGAATCATAAATCCCAAACCATAATGCCAGGAGACAAAAATGAAATTAAGCATTATTCAATTATATATACAGACTAATTTTGAGTACAAGGCCTAAGTTTTTTATTCCATTGAGTGAGTTGTTCGCGAATTCATCCTTTATAATGCTTGTCATGGATTTTGACTGAATTTAATTGGAAGATGGGGTATCACTTTCTGGGTTTCACCTGAAGATATCCAAACTTTTTCACGCTTTGCAGATGAAATTTGAAGGCTTTATAAAAATGTGAAGAGTCAACTTCCTATGGACTCGAGTGGCCATGAGATTGTTGGAAAAAGGTATCGGATACGAGTTCACTGTTTAAAATAACAAGTACTGAATGCTTGCGCCGGTTCTAAGAATACAGAGTACATTTTGTAGGAAAAAAACAAAAATAAGAAGCTTTTGGTGAAGTGTATATGTATTAGATTGTTAACACGACTATCAAACTTCATTTTGCTTGGCAAGAACGTTGTTGGCATAAGGCTTGTATTGCAGTTTACATTTGTTTGTTAACTTTTTGTGGGAACTCGCTAAGTCAATACAGAGGCAATTGTAGCCTTGATTGGATTGAGTTTTATATCAAATTTTGATTGTTGGTTGCATTGGAACCAAAGAGCACATGGTTTTATGTCGTCACTCTCTGATCTTCTGATATCATATGGTTCTAGGCAAAGCGTACTGCTCAGAGTGGAAAACCAAGGGACAGAAGAAAAACTTGAACTTACACATATACTTATGTTTTTGTGCCCCTGTATATATGTCAAGGATGATCATCAATGTTGTTTCATCCTTTAAATGGAAAAGAGGTGTTGTAGCAGTGTCTTGCTGTTTGTGTTTGGCTTTGATGACTGCGTATTACAGTTTGTGGTACATAGATCAGCAAGCCTCCTGATTGCTATCACGCTGTTATGCGGTTCGCTTATGTATCCCAATCCTTGCGTTGATGAGCATGCAAATGAGAAGCATACTACTACTATTAAGCAGAACAAACTTTATTCAGGTTACTCACAAAGCCAGATAAAAGCTAACTATTCAGAGGGGATAATTTCCCCTGTCAACCAGGTTTCTAAAGCTTTAGCTCCAGCATGGATTGTTGGAGTCTTGGATCTTGCCTCATTGCTCGCGATGGCCTTCGTTGTTGGGTTAGTATATAGTGTTAAATGTCTACATTGTTATAATGTTATGTATTGATGTGTTTACAAGAGTATTCTATTTATAGGACATATAGTTGAAAATATGCTATGAAATATGTCATTATAACGGTCATATTCCAACGATCATATTACTAATATATTTTAACATCCCCTCTCAAACTCAAGATGATTATGACGAGAACAAATTGAGTTTGTTATAAAGAATGGATCTGGATTTGAACTTGGGTCGATGCTAGCTATTGGGCCTTAACTGACGTTGGCTGAGGTGACATGATCTCAGAGGGAAGTGATGGGAGCTCAGAGACCGTGTTTGATCTTGTGGCTAGCGGCTTGGCTTAAAACTGCAGAGTGATGAGAGCTCAGAGGTCGCGTTTAAGCATGGCTTGAAACTATGTAGTGATGGGAGCTCAGAAATCGCGTTTGGGCATGGCTTGAAACTACACAGTGATGAAAGCTCAGAGGCCTGTTTGGGCATGGCTTGAAACTACAAAGTAATGGAAGCTCAGAGACCGTGTTTGGGCTTGGCTTAAATCTGGCAGTGATGGGAGCTCAGAGGCCTGTTTGGGCATGGCTTCACGATGGTATGAGATCTTGACCAGATTTGGAACGTGAGCAAGACTCTAAGACATGAAATGGAGACTATGAAAGCATCCTTAGGTAGCTGGACATTCTCCTTAGGTTGAAATCAAGAGTCACGGAAAGAAAAAGGAAGGGAAGTTTTGGGAATGACCAATCCAGAGTGCTTATAGGAATGAGTGTGTAAGAGATTATTTCTCTCTTTGCTTCGCCAGAAACGAGTAAAACTCTTCACTATCTCCTATATCACCGATCCCGGCACTATCGCCATCTCTTTCCTCCTATACCAACACAACCACTTGGGCGATTGACTCCAGCCAGATCTGGGCGACAAGGCGATGAGCACGAGCAGCGACGACGGACGGTGTCTGTTACTGGTGATCTGAGATGATTTTGATGGTGGCTTGTGGATGGGCGCGTAGTGGCTTCGAGATCTGGATCTGGATCTTGAGAAGAGTCACCAGATCCCAGACCGAGGGTGCTCTGTCCGGTTCCGGTTCTATTGGTCTTTCGAGGAATGTTCCGATAATGGTGCCCATGAAAGCATCGATGGCGACGCCCTAGACGGCGCTGGTCGTTGGTGATTGAAGAAGGTGTCGATTTGGGAATCTCACCTCCGAAACACGGAACTCGAACTTGGCCGGAGTTTGTGGTGACAGATCTGAATTCGCCCTCGGACTGGGACTCCTTTGTATCGTCAACGAACAAGGAAGATCCTTGCAATGGGCCGATAAATTCGGTCTAGTTCCATCGAAATGGGACTGCTTCTTGCTCCATCGAAGGCGGCAAAGGTTGTTTGCTGGCTAGGGTGACTGTGGTACACTCGACGGAGGTTGGGGTACACCAGATCTGGTACATCTCGTCCGATCTCGTGGTATGCGGCTGCGATGGAGGCTGGCCACGTCGGGGCATGGGAGCTGGCTGATTGGCCACCAGATCTGAATTGTTTGGTTCGCAGATCTGATACCAGATCTAGCACGGTGGATCTGTGGCGGTGGTTCGCAGCCGATCGTAGAGAACGTCGATGCTCGACGTTTCGAGCAGAAAAGGTCCGAATCGGTGACGAGGTCGGACAGTGGTGGCGGGATGTGGTAACGAAGCCTTATGGTGGCTGTCGGTGGTGACAGTCAGATGATGGTGGCAGAAGCGGTTTGGTCGACGGTTACCCGTCGACTATCGACGGGTGGTGCCGGAGGTCCGTGTGGAACCCGACTCTGATACCATGTTAAATGTCTACATTGTTATAATGTTATGTATTGATGTGTTTACAAGAGTCCTTTATTTATATGACATATAGTTGAGAATATATTATGGAATATGTCATTACAACGGTAATATTCCAATGATCATATTACTAATATATTCTAACATATAGCATGGATTGTTGGAGTCACGGATCTTCCCTTGTTGCTCGCGATGGCCTTCGTTGTTAGGCCAGTATATGGATGATAGCGGGAAGCAGCACCACCAGGTAGCAGTATGGGTGTTGGTGCATAAGGCATTGGAGATAAAGGAACAATGACTCAGAGTGGCATGTGTAGTGGAGAAAATGCATAGGAATAAGTTGGTTGATATTGAGGTGGGTAACCCTCGAGCAGCGCTACATGGCTTCTATGTTTTAGGCGGATCTCGTTTTGGAGGCCCTTGAGGGCATATCGCTCTTTGCGATGGCCGTTTTGGTGGCCACCCAATGCTTGAGAGTTCTTAAACTTCTTCGGGCAAAGCGAGCATTGGATGTTGCTAACCGTGTTATCTCCCTGGATGGGACGATACCACAAGAACCAGAGAGGTTAACAACCGAGTTGCACTTGGGTACCTCGCTCGACATATGCTTCACCTGTTTGGAATGGAAAGGAAGGAGACCGATATTGAGAACTTGAGATGGAGTTCAGGGTTGGTTGAAGAAAGGTAGTTATAAGAGGTTATGGATTATTCAAGTTGATGTAAGGTAACAAGAGTTTAGTGATAGAGATAAAAGTGAGTTCATACATCCTAATAAACGGACAAGGAATCAGACTTCTATTGCAACTTGTTTAAAAAGTGGACTAACTATCCGAAAATAAAGAGTAGAAATTGATCATATTTTGTAACAACGTTTATGAAGCATTCTCATTAGTGTTGTTAGAGTTTGATGAGATCAAATGAATTGTAAAGAATAAAAATAAAACGAAAGAAGCATATATATAGGAAAATTGAGTATAAAGAAAGAAATAAAAAATCAAAAGAAAATGATAAAGGGAATATGAAAAAATTGATAAGATTAGAATCTAAAAAAATTGGCAAGATTAAAATAGAAAAAAGTTGATAAGATTAGATTCTGAAAATATTAAATGAATATGAAAAAAAAATTTTTACCATTAAAAATTGACCGTTAAATGAATATGAAAAAGTTGATAAGATTAGAATCTGAAAAAAATAACTATATTAGAATCTTAATTTTATTCTATGTTAATATATTTATAGTTTTATTAATATATATTTTTAATATTTTAATAATGTTGTATAATTTTAGTATAATTTATTGTTATTAATTATTATAATTAATATTTATTTAATTTAATATTATATTAATAAAAAAAATGATATGTTCGGTATGTGTGTAGGGTGGGTTGTTTGGGAGGAGGGTAAACAAGGCATTATTTTTATTTTATTTTATTTTTTATTTTTTGGGAGAGGCGGGGGAGGGGGTTCAGGGGTAGCATTTTCCTAAATCAATTACCCATTCTCATAAAAAATCACATTTTATAGTTTGTCAGCAATGGGGTGTGCAAAATTTTTTCAATCTATCGAATTGAACCGAAAATGGTACCTAATTGAATGTACCGAATTTGTATCGGTCTAATAATGATAGGGATAGAAAAGTCTAAAAAAAGGAAACGAATAATCGATATGATGTGAGATAAGAGTTCTAGAAGTCGTATTGGTTGTCTCGAACCGGGCTAAAATATGTAAAACGACGTGGTCTTAGACTTTGATTGTTTAGTTCATTAGAAATTCTTGAAAAACATGGCTTTCATTTAGTTTCAAGAGTAATTTAGCCATGAATCCATAATTTCAAAGAGCATCTATTATTAATCTCGATCATCTTCTTATTGTTTCTGATTCTTTAGAAGAGATCCAATCATGAGTTAAAAGTGATGTTGTTTTTATAATTTAGCATCAAATGAAAAAAACAATGCTCCAATCCTAAGATAAAACTAATGCTAAAATAAAAATAAGATATAATTGATTCTATATTTGATATCAGTTATAAGTGGACCTATCCTTATCACGTCATCAATGATAACTATTTTTTTTTCTCATGTTTTTACAAAATTACCAGTTAGCTACAAAGTAGTTATTTTAATCAAGAATTAGATAAAATATATAGTTGGAAATTAATGAAACATGTAACTAAGAAATTTAAATTTAAAAAAGTTGAAAAGCATGCAATGTGTTGAAAATAATTAAAAAGATCAAGAATATTATGATCGTGATGAAATTAGTTATATTTAAAATCTTTGAGGTGTAAAATAGAATCACACATTAAAACAACAGTTCTATAATTAATGTGAAATACATATTTTGATATCAAAATATAAAAATAATTATTTATTTTAACATAAAGGTTGGACGGCCTCATATAATGCTACTACATCTTGCATAGTTTTTACTTATGTTTTAATACTGATTGGGTGTTAAAATTCATACAAAATTTTCAGTCCTTTTCCTCTTGTTCCAAAGAATAGATGGAATAGCTCCTGAGTCAGAGACAACAAAGTCCCTTGCATCTAACTTAACAATTCCAAGAACAAGAAAAAAAGTGTAGGACTATCTCCAGTAACACCGACCACATCATTAATTTTTTTGTTGCTTTGAATGCCTAAAATCATGATATATGTTTCAAATTTTCAAATTTTTTTTACGCTATACTATACGTAAATAAGGTTAATTGTCAAGATTTAAATACATATGGTACCGAATATTTCGGTTACCAAAATATCGAAGAATTGATATCAAGATTTTGGGATAAGACGGGACAATATTTTTCAAGAATCGAAATAATGGGGATGGGATTAAAAAAATAGCCAAATCTAGATCGATCATGCACACCCCTGCTCAGTTGGATCAAATTGCAGCTTAATAATGATGAAAATCCTTTATTAAGAAAAATGATGAAAATCAAAGCATTACTCACTCCGTCTCATAAATCTTATAAAATTTTTATCCGATACGATATTTTATATATGTGTTAAATTTTTATTAGATTTAGTGAAAATAGAATATTATAAAATTTAGTGATATTAGGATACTATACCAGTTATGAAAAAAGATAATGGATATACTGTAATTAATAATGATTATTTTGGTTTTTTAAGATTAAATATTGGACAAAAATAAAATATTACTATAGTATAAATTTTTTAGGACAATCCAAATAAAAAAAATATTTCAAGTTTTATATTATGTCCATTTCATAATGGTTCTTACATTTTGATCCGGATTGATTTTATATGTGTCTGTGTTAAAACTTTATGACATTTGAGAAATGAATTTTTTTAATAATAATGAGATGTACTATATCACTTAAAAAATGAATATATTATGATAAAATAATAATTATTTTGATATTATTTAGATTAATACTTACCTAAAAATTAAAAAAATATTATAATATTTTTAGGATATCTTTAAATAATAAATAATATCAGAATTATGAGAGGAACACAATGAAAGGGGGTATACAATATGTGGAACCAAATGAATATGTTGCAATCATATTGATACCCGAACCACTAGACAAAGAAAGTTCGGTAGGAAGGAAAAGACCCCTCTCGTGCAAAAGGATCTATCTTTATCAATTTATATGACATAAAGTACGAATACAACTAGAGCTGTTCACCTTCCCCTCTACCAAATTCTCTCTCTCTCTCTCTCCCCAGATTCAGCATTTTCTCCCCATTGCTCTCACTGCTTTGTCTCAACCCCCAATGCCCATTTCATCATCTCCTCAAAACCCTCATCTTCTTGCACACTTTTGAGTATTCATTGTCATTCTTGAATCTGCAAAGTCCTCATTATCCTTTTCCTTCTCCTTGCACTCGAGAATCAAGTCATTCTTGCTTTTGGGTACACCTAATTCATCTTGTTCTTTTTGTATTTTGTACTGATTGTAGATATTTGTTGGTTTTAGTCGTCTATGAGACCACTCGATGTTTGTTTATCTGGGGTGACTTTCAGATGTGTGAAATGTGATGTGGGCGTTGTGGGTTTGTGATTATTTGTGTATTGGGTGAAATGGGTTGGTTTCTGATTTGGAGTATAGTTGTTGATTTTGGCTTGCAGGTTGATCATGGATTTGGAAATTGGTTAGGTATGTGGGTTCGGTTTTGGGTGTGTGAAATTGGGGAAAATGAGGTTCTGTGTTGATGAACTTTCTCTGAGTGCTGATTTGAGGACTGTAAATGTGTTTGAGGGATTTGTTTGATTTACTCTTCCAAGTTCATTGCTGATTGTGGTTTTTGTTTCAAAAGATTGGAAGAGAATGGGGTTCTTTGTTTGCCATTTATTTGAGGTAAGTTCATGTTATTCGGCCAACATTGCTCTCAGGTGCACTTTGGGTTCCCCAACATTGCTCTCAGGCTTTGCATAAGATTAAAGCAAGTCTGGACAGATTAGGCTTACATTTTTTTCATAACCCTCAGGTTCTGTTCTCAGCCACGTCGGACAGAGTAATATATCAATGTTGTATGGATAGTGGCTGAATCCAGATGTGATCTGGAATGGTGTCCTAATATGTTTGCTACTGTGGATTTTCACGAAAAGGAACTGTAGCTTATAATGTGCATAGCCATTGGAGTGGAAGCTGCTGGTTGTGATAACTTCTAATTTCATTTGTTAGATTGTTCTGATGTCACACATAGGAACCCGAATTGCGATTCACGGCTGAGATTAGAGAACGTGATAACTATGAATTGAGAAGATTGGGCTTCTTCTGCCTCAGACCTCGCAAGTTTATAGTGTGTAGTCACCCTTGATGTGACAAAATTCATGTACTTGTACCGTTTTGATGAAGTTATGATGTGATCTTCATGCAGGAATACAGTCTATTGAGTCCGGTCCTTGAACATGGGTAGAGGCAGAGGAAAAGGTAGGAGGCAGAGCGCTCATGATGATGCTGATAGTGGCGAGGATGAAAGGATTCCTGCGAGCAAGAGAAGGGGACGGGCACAAAGGCCAATCAAGAACAAGAAAGACGAAGTCACTGAGATGATGGACGATGATACTGAAAATGTCAAAAGCTCCACCACGGACAAGGATGCAGTCGATCAAAATACCGGAGAAGATGGAAAAAAGAGGAGGAACTCAATGGCAGATAAAGAAAACTCTGACATGGGCGAAGATGAGAAGGGCTCGGGAGCCAAGCCTAGCACGATGACAGGCGAGTCGATAAAGTCTGTTGGGTTCAGACAGATTGGAAGTAGGAGGAAAGGCAAACCTCGTCGTGCAGCTGAAGTAGGTGTTGAATGCAGCTGAGTTTAGGGGACCATTGTCTTGATGTTTTAGCAGCTGGATCGTTGTTTAGTTCAACAAGAATATTTCGGTAGCTCATTGATAAACTGCTTACGCACATGCTTCTGGCGTTCATTGTTTCTCGACCTCCATGTCCATCGAGTTCTGCTTTCTCACTTGGGCATTCGACCCTAGAACAGGTTTTGCTACTTGTTTGAAGACGCCATCTGATATAAATGGTTTTTCATCACTTCCCATTCCAGTTGTGATCATGTGTTCCATTAGCGGAACCACGGCGGTGAACTGGTGAGAATCGGTGAATTAGGTTTACCAAGAATCACCAGAATAATGTACTCCATGCTATAGTCCTACCTAGCGGAGTGGATCACACGGGGCAGTCAACCTGATGAGATATCTTACATCACGTCAACTCTTCTTCCTATGAAGGATAACATTATTAAGTCAGAAGTTATAACCGAGAGTAGAATCATCCACCATGGAGTCTCGCTCCTGAAAATAGCAGGGTAGCATCAATCGATGGACCCTTATTGTGATACAGGTGTTTCAATTTGTTTATTAGCAGTATTAGTATGTGACAAAATAAAAACGTCAAAACATTATAATTAATCTGCAGTCGACAACCCAAATCGAATCAGGGATTTATTACATCTATATCATAAGCTTCCGTGCCTGCCAGGCTGATCATAAGTCATGCTGAGAAATGAACAAATGGTGAATATTCAGCTTCGAACTCTTGTAATGCTATCTGGAGTATGTTCCGTTTGAAGTATATATAATTACTGTGCACCCCAAACTTTGGGTTGGACAATCACAGAAAGGAGATGTCATGTTGAGAAATGTTTGCTCACTCCGCGGTTGGTTTTATTACGTGCAGGGACTAATCTGCGATGCTGAGGTATGGTTCGAATTCGTGTCTAAGACGGAATGTTACAAGACACATAACATTAAGCAGCTTAAAGGGCTGTCCGAACTCCGAAGCATAGGAGTGCAGGTGTTGTGGTGCAGGAGAAATCAGAAACTAGTACAGGTTTCGTAAGAAAAACAAAGAAAGTATAGTTGATTTTTGAATTTTCAACTGAACTCCGACACATTTCACATAGGTCATGTAATTGGCTTCAGCTTCTTCACAAATGAACCAGATGTTTCACCTTTGTATGATTAAACAACTCTAAAATTACCAAGGATTCATCACATTCACACTAAATGGAGCATGCACTTCAATAGACATATGATCACGAAGGCATCACCATATATGTCATCGTGATCTTTTTGTCCAATGAAGTTTTTTGAGACAATCAAGAGTAAGGGATGAAATTTGAAAATGCTAAATGGATGAGCAACGAAACATGCTGTTTGCAACAAAACTTTCGTTCAGTAGTTGACATTATATATATATATATATATATATCAATCAGGAGTTACAGTAAGTAGATTTCTACATTACAACCCCAATCAAATCTTTCTTTTCATTATGGGCAATCAAAAAACATAAATCAAGATGATAAGTGAAGCAGCAAGGCCAGTTTACCATCGCTCGTCCCCAAACCAGTTGTTTTTTTCTTTTGGCCCAGTCGGTCCTTCTTCACCATATATTTCGATAGGAAGCTTGTTAAGAACATTTTGAACCGAAGATTTTATGAACCGTGGAAGGGACCGAATTAGCCTTTCCTGTTCTCTCCTGGTATCGTATGCAGTAGTTGGTGTGGAGTCCCTCTCAATGGAGGGGGCTCACAAATGCAGAAAACACGGCAAAGGAGAAACATGTGGAAATGGCATGGGGGCTCACACGCTTCCTCACGCGGCCCATTTGCTGTATAAAAGGGGAAGGATCAGTTTGGCAAACTGTATCCAAAAAAAAAAAAAAAAACATCCTCTTAAACCAAGAGGAAAAGCAAGAGAAGAGGAGGATTAAAGGCAAGAAAAATTAAGTTAATTTTTCTTACGGGGGAGTGACAAAAATAGTGAGTTTCGGGAAACGCTTTGTGTACCATTATTTTTGGTCTGTCCCATATCTCTCTTGTGTACCCATTATTATTTTAATGGAAGAATCGATCGGAGTTTGTCCCGTGGACGTAACCTTATGTTAAGGTGAACCACGTTAAATATCTGGTGTTATCAGTTTTGTGCCACGCTTGTTCGAGTATTATTATTCCGTTG
>LIEC01000247.1:0-13133 GCA_001925005.1 Drosera capensis
CAGGATTTTCAAGGTTGTTTACTGTATTTTTTTCGATGCAAGGCAGTTGGGTCTTTTGGGTGTTTTTTTATTTATTTATAGGTCAGAATTCTTTCAGCTGTTTTGATCTGGGATATTAATCAAGTGCCCAAGTGGGTATCAAGTTGAGATCGATATTATGTTTGAGGATTCTGAATTTTGAGGATTTCTATGTGTTTGATTGGTGTGTTGAACAATCTCCCTCTGGGTTTATGATGCCCGTTGCTATTCTCTGGTTGTAATTTTGTGACTTTGTTTCTTGCTACTAGGATATCATAATGGGAAAGGGTGCTCCTGATTCTGTATTATCCCCTCGGCGAAGGCCTGGTCTCTTGAAGGATCAAGTGCAGTTGGTGAAGCGAAAGGATTCAGATCGTTATGAGATGGCTCCTCTGCAAGAGACCTTGTCATTCGAGAAGGGTTTCTTCATTGTCATTCGTGCTTGCCAAATGTTAGCTCAGAAGAATGATGGAATCATATTGGTTGGCCTAGCTGGTCCGTCTGGAGCAGGGAAGACGGTGTTTACGGAGAAGATCCTCAGTTTTATGCCCAGCATTGCACTCATCTCCATGGATAATTACAACGATGCTAGCCGTATCGTTGATGGCAACTTCGATGGTGATGCCTTCTTCTTGTGATGTAAAATGTGGAATTTTTACTTTCATTCCAATAACAAAAAAAAATAAAAAATGAATGAAAGACCGAAAAAATTGAGTTTATCTTCGTGCTCACATTATGAAATTGAGTCATTGTTTTGGTTAGTTGTCTTCCTGACACGATTATTAAACGGTCTTGCTTGAAAGGATTAAAGGGTCATGCTTACATTGCGGGGGAATAGTTATGCCTATGAGAGTAATGATATTAGTTTGAGTGTATTTCAACAACAGGTAAATGGTAGTATTGTTGGTTCATCAAACCTTGATTAGATAAATTACATGCTGGTTCTTTACTTTCTCTGAGCAGATCCGCGTATAACGGATTATGAAACCTTACTTCAGAATATCAATGACTTGAAGGCAGGAAAGCCAATCGAAGTTCCCATTTATGATTTCAAGTCTAGTTCGCGAATTGGATACAGGTTTACTACCCTTCTAGCTTTTATATTTCACTTCCGATTGATTGTGTGCCTCCTATGAGTTTGATTAGTTCGGTCTCCAATGAGTTCTTAGCTTGAGTAATTTAGCTGGTCTTGCTCCTTGTACTTGTGACTTGTCATTCGCTTGGTTTCCACTTCAGCCAATAGATTCTAAGGTACCCACATATATCGTCTCGTCTTTGTTTAACATCATCAAATCTAACCAAGATGCATGAAGAATTTCTTTTGCAACTGCTGTCTCCTAAAGGCTTGGGACAACAATTTTAGGTGAAGGGATACTCCATATGATTTGTTGTATAAAGACTGTTTTCCTGTAACTTGTATGTCATCTAGCAGAATATTATTATCAACGAATAGCAAAAATGATGGAACTCATCTCATTTCCAGAGATAACTCATCCATCACCGGTGAGAATAAGTTCGGGCTTAAGGCTCATCTTCAGATACACAAATTATGTGTTACCCGCAAAGCTCATCTTTTTCAACCAATTCAACTTATATAAAGAAACTGGAAAAATGTTCCTATATTGCTGGAATCGCTCAGATTAGTAATCTTAAACCAGTTGCACACGTTGTCAGTACATGACCTGATTGTGCACCTAACTTAAGTCGGTTCTGAAGGTCCTTCGTTCTGTGCAGCAACTTGCCTGAGTCTAGAATAGAAATCTGCATATTTTTCTTTTATTTTTGTTTGCACAAATCTACGACATCTGGTTTCTTGTCTTTGCATGTCATTGGCAATTTGATCATGGTGTTTTTTTGGTGAAAAGTCTGGCCAATAGAGTTTCCTCAGAACAGGATGATGTTGGTCTCAAGCCTTTGTCCTCTGTATAGCTAAATTGCTTTCAAGATTTGTTTCCTTGTTTTCTCTAGTAATGATACTGCCTGCTAGTCATCCAAATCTTGGTTGACTTGAATTGGTGGTTTTCTAGCTTTTATTCATTATACTGTTCGTCTAGGAGCATGTACACTATGTCATCTGTGTCAAGAAATCTGTATTTCAACTTTCGACTCATGTGACCATGTAATGGTGTCAGGACACTGGAAGTTCCAAGTTCTCGTATAGTAATACTTGAAGGCATATATGCCTTGAGTGAGAAGCTACGGCCTCTGTTGGATCTTCGTGTATCTGTAACTGGTGGAATCCATTTTGACCTTGTCAAACGAGTTTTGAGGGACATACAGCGTGCTGGCCAAGAACCAGAAGAAATTATCCAACAAATTTCTGAAACGGTCAATCTCTTTCACTCTTGAAAAAGCTTGTATGGTTGGTTGTTTCATCATTTTTAACCTAAAGCTCTTGTATACATTCTGACCCATAGGTATATCCCATGTACAAGGCCTTCATCGAGCCAGATCTACAAACTGCTCATATAAAGATAGTGAACAAGTTCAACCCATTTACTGGATTTCAAAGCCCTACTTATATCCTAAAGGTGATTAGGTTTTTTAGGTACACGTTTTCCTGAGTGCCACTACAGCATACATCAGAATTCTAGGTTCTTTACTTGCATTATATGCACTAACGATGCTTACTGCTCATAGTCCACGAGGGCCATTGAGGTGGATCAGATAAAAACCGTCATATCTGAAGGGTGCAAGGAATCAGTGGAGCAGACCTATGATATTTATCTTCTGCCTCCTGGTGAAGATCCAGAATCGTGCCAATCTTACTTGAGGATGCGAAATAGGGATGGAAAGTACAATCTTATGTTTGAGGTCTGTACTACTTGCAGATATATACAGCTGTGTTCCTGGTGTTAAGTTCATGACAGTAAATTGACCCGTGTTGCTGCCTGTGCATATTCTCTATTATATGCTTGCTTTTGAAGACTAACTGGATGCCCTTTCTCTCATGACTTGTTTCCCCTTAAACTGGGCTTCTTTTTTTTTGGCCTTGTACGATGGCTCTTGACACACTTTGTGCTTCATTAGCGATACGTATTATATCATAGGTCCATTCATAGTCGGGGTTCTTGGGATACTTGTATAGTGGGGGGATACTTGTATAGTGTGAGACTAGGAGTTTATGAAAACACCAAAGCGTTGATTAGTTTTTCGATATAAAGGCTTAATACCTAATAGTTTGCTTTGACCTCTTGTACTTCTGGTTTATCAATAAATAATCCTTATAACATTAGCGACATCAAAAGATGTCGTCTTGTATCCTCAGTAATCAGTTCTGTTGCCCTTACAGGAGTGGGTTACTGATAGTCCGTTCATTATATCTCCGAGAATTACATTTGAAGTAAGCGTGAGGCTTCTTGGTGGACTGATGGCTCTAGGATACACAATTGCTGCTATTCTGAAAAGGAATAGCCATGTTTTCTCAAATGATAAGGTGACTGTTAAGATTGACTGGTTAGAGCAGCTAAATCGGCAATACATTCAGGTAGGTCTCGCCAACATATCAATTTTCGTTTAGTCTACATTAGTCTTGAAATAAAACTTGGTGGAAAGGAATCTGCCTGTATTTCACTGTACTTCTCATGAACTCTTTAACTCATTCTCATTGGTAATATGCATACTCGATCCAATTTCTGTGCGTGGTGAATTATTTGGTGTTAAAACGTGTTCCTTTGATAAGAAAACCACTACCTTTTTGTTTGTCTGAAAAGGTGCAAGGAAAGGATCGATTGGTTGTACAGTACATTGCAGAACAACTGGATTTGCAAGGCTCGTACATCCCGCGCACCTACATCGAACAAATTCAGCTGGAAAAGCTTGTGAATGAAGTTATGGTATGACTACTTCAATTGCTTATGGTGTGTTCAAAATGTATGTTACTCAGTTTATTCAAGTTTTTGGTAAGTCTGCAGGCACTGCCAGAAGATCTGAAGACGAAGCTCAGCCTTGACGAGGATGTGGTTTCCAGCCCGAAAGAGCTGCTTTCACGAGCCTCTGCGGATAGGGTTGCCTGGAGAAATAAGAATTTGAAGAGGTGCTGTATTGTTGGTTCGCTGTTAGGACTAAGGACTTTTTTTCTTAATGGCTTCTTTCTCTTGATGAATATGTTTGGGGGTTCTGGGGTAAGAAAGTATCCGTGGAGTTTTTTTTATCACTAAGAGAAAGAAAGATCTTCTGCACTTTGAGATGATCTCGTTGGTTCCTAGAGAGGTGACTCATTTTTGTTTTATATTTGTAGTTGATAAAACCTTGTAAATCCTGATGGCACATAGTTGAAAAATGCAAACCATGAACTAACGGTGTCCTGATAACTGCAGTGGTATGTCAAGGTCATTTTCAAGTAGAAGAGACAAGAGTTTTCCTAAGCTTACAGGCATTGATGTAAGCAGTGGTCATAGCGACAAGTATGACGGCAGGAGGACTGAGTTGGAAACAATTATGCTGGACCAGGTACCATTGATTTTCATGTTTGGGTTTTCTGAGGATTTCCTCATTTTCAATTCCTCTTGTGTCATGTTCTTATCTTCGAGTTCGTTTAGGGGGTTGCTTCACGACTCTCGGAGCAATTATCTACGCTGAATGATAGGATGGATGAATTTACGTCAAGGATTGAAGAGTTGACCACCAAGATGATTGTCAAGAGGCCTTCTCACAGTCAACAGAACTTGGCTATGCAATCTGAAGCATGCAATGGCTCTTTGCCTACCTCTTATTTCGTCACTGGTTTAACGAATGGTTCATTGATGGGAGGTATTCTGCCTAATTCCTCATCATCATCGCATTTGGCTAAGGAATCACAACTGATGGACGAGGTAGATGTTTTACTAGCTCTTGTGTTTTTTTTGTTTTTTTGTTTTTTGGTCGAAAGCTCCTGTGTTTTTTTCATCTAGTTCTCTTTGGTTATTTTCTAAAACCTAGGAAATGGGAACTCCACTGGGCCACTGGATAGCGCTCAGGTACATGGGCTTGGCATGCCAAGCACACGTTTCAGAACACAACATATGGAGAATTTGGTTTAATTTAGGCCTTCGTATATGTATATGCTGGACTTGAAAGTTTAAATACCCTTGTCAGTTGTCATGCCTTGGCTTAAACGTACTACACAGCTTCTGCTTTTAGTGTGCTAGTTAATCATTTTTTATCTCACTCTTTCTCTCCAGATGCAAAATATAGCTCGTGGGCAGCGTCAAATCATTCATCAACTGGACAATCTGAGCAGTTTTCTGCGAGAGAATCTGAGGGAGAGACCTCAACAACACAACAGAGATAGGAAGTATAGCATAGTAGAAGACGTAGAACCACTGAAGTTCCCTCTCCTGTTGACAGTGACACTTGGTGCTGTTGGAGTGATCTTGTACAAGAGCATTTTAACCCAGAAATGATCAATCTGCATACACCATAGACCTACAGAGATTTGTGTTCTAACTAAACTTTTCTTCTATCAATCCACCCGCCTTTTGGTGCGTCTTGTAGTGTGAGATCATGGTGGCAGTTAATGGCTGTCAAGATTCAGGGAGTCCTCAGTCGTCCCTCTATTGTTGGCTTCAATTCAGCAGTTGCACAGGATTAGTGCTGTCTGATGAATTTATCTGTCGACATTCCTGGGGCATAATGATCAGCATCAGCAAATCACAAATCTTCTGGGTTTGCTTGAGCATTCTGCAGAAGACTGTATGTACCTGAGAATGCAAGTTTCTTTCTTAACTGGATGGGTTTACTGATGTAGTTGGACTCCTGATTGCGAGATACAACTCTTAGATTTGCAGGCATTTGACCGCTGTTAGACTCGCCTAATGTCTACCATATAAATGGGTTGCGACCCTTTCATTTTTATTATAATGAGTGTTCTTGATAAGCCAACGCAAGCAGTTCCGTATATATGTTTGAAACACTAAAATATGAACAGCAGTGCTCAACTTAGTTCTGATAAATTGCATCAGTTGTCTGCGTTTTGTTCAGACACAGTTGCTTCGGGTGCTTATCTGTAGATCTAGTGTCTAGAATTTAGCTAACATCTAATCAGAGCACTTGCTAGTGATGCATGTTCTGCCACAAAGCAAAATGCTCGAAGGCTTGTTCCTGTCACCAGCCAGTGTTTGTGGAGAGGAAAGATGGCATAACAAGGCGATGAAAGTCGACAGCCCCATAGTCATTCATCGACTAATCGGCTGTGAACTACATGTGCTCCACAGGACACCTGACATAGGCCAACAAGTAGCACCCCGAAAAAACGACTTCAATAATATGGCATGCGAACCTTCAAGGTTTGCAACTACCATCTCCTGAAAAACATCCCACACACCAGGTCGATGCAACAGTACAACTGCCACGAACAGAAAAAACGAAAGGAAAGATGGCACATCAGATGGATCCGAAGGGAATTACTATTCCATGATTAAACGGATGCTTATTTAGGTCTTACACATAGTAAGTAGGACAAGATGCTGTCGGGGACGGAAGCCAGGAAACAGCATAGTTATTCAGACACGAACAGGAAAACAGAAAGACACAATGACTTAACAGGTTCAAAACCTGCTAGAGTTTCATTAGAAATATAGAGAGCACTTAATCGCTTTCATCTCCCTTCTCCATCCAGCAACACGTCAGAGTCGATCTGGGTGAACCAGAGCCATCACAGCACATGTTGAATTTCTGGTATATAGTGGAAGCACCCGCACCGAGCTCTTCAACGCTCCCCTCTTCACGACTGTAACCGTTCACCTCTATCAGACAGTCGGGCTCCAGAGTTTCTGCAGTAACGTCAGCATGAACAGCAATGCTGAACTGACTAGGTTTAAAACATGCAAGGACCCTCTCAACTAGCCCATACAGATAAACTTCTTTAGGGTCATAACCAACAGCTTCAAAGCTTGCATAGCTAAAACCATCCTCTGGAGTAACATGGATAGTGGATATTGCAGGTCCTTCAATAGCATTCATCGAATAACCACAAGGATCAAACTCAAAATCACAGATCTTGGAATCAGGAAGTATCTTCCTTATGCCAGAAGCATTAGTCATAGCAGCAGCAGAAGACAATTGGGACTTGTAGAAGACAGCAGCTCTGTCCCTGTTCAAACCAGTCATGCACATCTCAACAGTGTAAGTGGGCTTTTTGCAGCAAGTGGACTCGGCAGAAGCGACATAAACATGCCATTTTTCGGGGCTCTCAGAACCGCCCATCACAAAAGCCTTGCTGCCACCAGTTAGTTTCCCAAAGTAATCGTCAAGCACAGCAACTTCTTCGGAAAAGTTGCGATGAGGGAATGATTGTGCACTTGGGAAAATGAAACTCCCACGAGTATATCGAACATGCTTGACAACTAGGGAGAGAGATGCAGCCAGTTTCAAAATTGGTGGGATGGCAAGAAGCAGCTTAGTAGTCCCACACGTTTTGATTATGAGCTTGTAAGGGTAGATGAAGAGGCTGGACTCTGACAGAACATAGGAGTCAACATCCTTGTTAGATAGGGAATCAACAATGGTACACTCAGCTGGGCCGAGTATCTCATCCAACTGCGCTTTTGATAAAGCTCGAAGACCCTTCCCTGCAGGATCCACAAAGATGCTTGGCTCAAAAAATGACATCTCCAGCCTTTTCTCGTACCCTTCAAATCCAATTGCAGAGACCATGATTCCGTCGTCAGTAACTTTCATGGCTATGTCGTCTAGAAGAGATAAGTAGCAGTCGCAAAGAAGGGGAGGAGAAATAAGGAAGACGAAGACAAGGAAAGACAACTAAGAAGAAAAGAAAACGAGGGGACAAAATTATTGAGCTAGCTAACTAAGAGACCACTCGAAAGTGGTCTAGCGGAATAGGATTAAGGCTTGTCAGGAAGGCTTGCGAGCGCACTGCAAAAGAACCAAATAGAACAAGATCAGTAACATGATTAAATAAGAAACAGCACTGAACAATTAAACTACTCATGGGATGAAGCTTACGTTGGAGTAAGCAGCAGATCTGAACTTCTTGATTCCTCCGTTTGGGCGAACGTCCTCAATGCTGTAACCAAGGGGAGCTTCGTACGATAATGAATTACTACTACTACTCTTCTTTTTACCACCTTTAGATTCCATTATATCATCCAATCTACCTGTTCATCAAAAGTTAAAAACAAATGTCATTTGAGAAGTTCCACGTAATATGAGATCAAACAAATTCAGACAAAATCAAGAACAATCCCTGGTGAAAATACTGAAGACTTTACAAGAAATTCCTTCAACAAAGAAATAGTTTGACGTGAATGATGTCTAACACAAACAACTAAAAGGTGTTTAATAAATCAACATAGATACGCTTTCAAAAAAACAAAAAACAAAAAACAACAACTTAGATGGGGCACTCATAGAGCTTGTTTTTCACAATCATTACAGGTCTATGACACAACCCATGAATAACTTTTAGAAGCGAGAAATACCTTGCTGATTGAATTAAACCAAATAAGAATCAAATAAACATAGGAATTGGCATCAAAGAACAAAAATATCCTCGAATTGCATGCAAGGGAAGATCCACAATTGCCATCGAACAGCCACATAATCAATCGACTTACACACACGAATACATCCCTGTAAATGCCTAAACCAAAAGGAAACCAATGGAAAAGCACACATCTTGCGTCTTTCATGGTATATTTATTCTACCCGAACGAGAAACCTTCAACAAAAAAACGACCTTACCCTTCCCCGTCAAGAACCCATAGCCAACAACCTAAACAACAATGAATCTGATTTGAATTGCCTCCCAAATCCACAAATCACAACCCAAATTATAAATCCCACATCAATCGTACGACATTATCCCTTAACCACAACCAGATCAACACAACAACAACACCAACACCGCATCAAAACCCCAAAATCGCAAAACAACTTACAATAATGAAACAACGTTGAATGAAAGACGAATTCAAAAAGCCAAACCAAGAATTCAAATTCTCTGGTGCAAAATTGGGGGCGACTCGGAAACACAATATGATCACGGGAGCTTGAAAATTGGGGATTTGGGGTTTGCTGTCGGCCGCTCGCTTCCGTGATACCCCGAGGCGGGGAAGGGGGAGAGTGTAGTGGTGTGCACAGCTGGGTTACTGATGAATTTGCCACTGGCTTGTGCTTTATTTACGGGGATGCCATTGAGTTGTTTGTCGACGTGCGTGTTACGTGTGTGGATGAGAATAGATTGATGTTTCGTGCTCTCCACATCAAGAATATCGAAACTGATTATAGAAACGTTATGAATGATGATGAGAGGATTATTTATGGGATGCGAATATGTGATCATATCATATAATCATGTTACGTTATAAAGCGTAACTTTATTGATCATAATGTTTTAAATATGAAAAGAAGATTATTATTTTTAAGACTCGATTTGTGTCAAGTTTTTTTATAAAAGGGAATTATTTTTATCAAAATTCATATGAGTTCATTATCTGGAAGAAATTATTTTTAATCGTTGAAAATATCAATTCCCATATTGAAAAATTTCAGGGTTATTTTTTTTTAAAAGAAAAGATGGTTGAAGATTAGGTGTGTTGGATGTGCACTAAAGACGTTATGGTTTAGTGCATCCATGCGAACTAACTATATATGTTGCATTTTCTTTTATTTTTTGTTTTGCTTTAAGGTACACGTAATATATTTTACAGAACTTTCAGCTTCATAAATCGCTTGATTTTAATGTTTCTTTTTCTTAATCTGTTGTGCCATAAAAAGTTTTTAGCCAACAAAAATATATCAAGGGAGGATGTGTGCCATCTTGAAACATGTAAGACATGATATATTTTGCGTGACTAACTTTTCATCATCATAAATCTTGAGTTGGCGAGGATAAGGAGAGATAAAAGAAACATTCAAGAAAAACAACAGTCAGCTTTGTTCCAACTTATAAACAATAATGTTCTAAATAGATCTATCTATCGTGATGAATGAATGATAAGATATTTATAAAGACGTTCTAGAATAAGAATGTAAAGACTAGAGTAACTGCGACTTGCAAACTATAGCCCTTATCATAAACTACGAAAAATAACACTTTTAAAAAGTTGAAAAATAAATAGGTTGAAAAATAATCACATTTTAAAAAATTATGAGAGATGTTGTAATCAAACACGTTGCAATTGTTGCAACTCCATATCATATTTTAAAATAGGGCAGAAGTAGCAAATAGGACCAAAAGTTACTCATGGAGTCAACTACAGGAAAATAAATGCTGATTTGTTCTCTTCGGACGTAGTAAACGTTATTTTTCCTACGGTCTCAATCAACAAGGATGATGTACATCCCTTTTAAGAAGAGGATCCTGCAAACGGTTCTAATTGTAGTTTACTTTTCTAGATATCGCACTCAAGCTATGCATTCCTCGAAGTAACCTCATCAAGAACACGAGGAAGATGGTAAACTATATGCCATCATGTGAAACCACTACGAAATCAAATACGATCATACAATATACAAACCTATGAATATAACAAGGAAAAAATACCCCAAAATACCACATAACAAAAAGAATTATCAATAAATACCATCCCTTTCACTTTTTTTTTCAACCTAGTATTTCATAACATCTAAAAAAAATAATAGATTTAATAAAAAAATAAAACGTACTTTTCCAATTCACGTCTTCCTTTTCTTTTCCTTTTTTTCATAAAAAAATCTTGTTTGTTCGTCCTCGTTTTTAATTCTTTAATTCGTCGTCCGTCATCCAATCATCGTCAATTCTTTAATTCGTTATCCGTCATCCGATCATCGTCATTTTCAGTTAGTCCTCGTCGTCGTCGTCGTCTTTGTTGATAGTTCGTCATCAACATCGTTAGTTCATTATCGTCGTTCTCGTTGTTCTCATCATTAGTCCACCGTTGTCATCATTAATTCATGACATCGTCGTCAATTCTTCTTATCGTCATCAGTTCGTCATATAACAATCACATATTGATAAGAACAAGTCTTATTTCCATTATGGCAAACGGTCAAAATTGGCTACAGCTTCTCGGTATGCTGCTGATAATCTTTTACAACCTACATCAATGAATAAGTGTCTAGGAAACCTAGATATGCCCTCTATCACGATGTCCTCCAACAACCTCTACGCCGTTTTGGGGAGAAAATCCAAGGAAATAAATGAGATAATCAGTCGGCACCATCTTCCATATTATAATCAAATCCTTCTTCGTTGTTCTCTTCATTAAGGTCATTTTCTATCTCGGCATGCTCAGGATTTCCGTATATATTTACATCCATGTCAACAATAGGCTCCCCAAACCTCTCAACTCTCATGGATTCCAAGCTCTGTTCAGTCCAGAATGATGTGTAGGGCTTAGACACCTATATAAGAAGTCATTGGCATTGCATCAGAACTAACGAAATACATGACCAACAGAATCGATGAAGCCAAAACACAAAAAAGAAAAAAAAAAGAAGAAAGAAAGAAGAAGAAGAAGCAAAAAACAATTGACCACTGAGAAGAGGAAGAAAAATGATGAGAAACACAACCAGAGAAGGCGAGATCAGATAACACATTTTCTTTGAAGTTTGAACCAAAGACAAAGCACTTAGTGAATTTAAATCAGCACCACACCATTTTCCCAACAGTGTTTTTTGGTGAGATGAGATAACACACCGTGGGATAAATGGTTCAGGTTTGAAGATTTAGGGATTATTTTTGTTTTTTATTGTTTTTTATGGGATTATTTTCATTAAGTTTTTTTTTAGGTTTTATTTTTTAAAATTTGATATTTCCTTAATAGGATTTAATATATATTTTTTCATATTTTTTAAATGAAAAAACAAAACAAAAAACAAAGATCCTAACTGCAGAGGAAACAACGGATCCAACTCCCTAGTTGAACTTCCAAAATCTCATCCAAGGCTCATCTTTGGAACCTCATAAAACCTCCTAAACTTCTTCAAATTCAACATCTCTTCTGTGTTTTATTATCTCCAAGTTCCAAAAACCGCATCCTAAATCATGAAAAAGGGTGCCAGACCAATGGTAGTGACTACAGTGATGAAATGTAGAAATAAAATTTGTGCGTAGTAGGTCACAATTAAATAATAGGAGTATATTATATGGAGATCCAGAGCACCAAAGGAAAAATGTGGATTAGCATAAATTGTATAGCTAGAGTACTGGACAGTATGTTAACCTTGAAAAGCCGTCCCTTCTTCTCAGCATGTCCCACAAGATTGTTCCAAGTTTTATCCCTCCTTAAAGTATCAGCACGACCCACCACCTACACAAATAATCAGAATATTGACCCTCATCAAATGGAATGAATCATAACAAGAATGCAAGCTAAATCAAATGGTAATCGCATGAAACTAACATACCAGAATAGAGGATTTAGCTCTTGTGATACCGACATTCATACGCTGGTCATCAGCAACAAATCCTAAGCCTTTTGAGGCACTGTCTTTGGCCTCTTTGCCTTTATCTTAGTTCGCCCTGACACAAGTAAAAATGGCAACATCCTTTTCCCGCCCCTATATATGTAGGTAACCATACACGAAAATAAATTAGCAAAATTCAATAGAGATGATGACTTATTGGAACAATGCTGGCAACGGTATCCATCAGAAAAATAAAATAAAATGAAATCCGTGTAAGTTTGAGTCTAACTACCGAACAAATGTGGTACCTGGAATCCATCAACAGTATTTATGTCGACCATTTTCTCTGAATCTATACCAAACACTTCTTGAAAGCGCTTCCTTAATTGCTTAACCTGTAGTCTATATGGTGATATCATAGCAAGTCTTGCGCTCGACTTGAGTTCCGGATATCTGTCTACTAACTTCTGATACAACAGCAGGACAAATTCAACTTCATCATCATTAATCCATGATCTGCTTTCTTTGGGTCGCAACTCCTCACCCTCATGTACATCAAAGAAGCAGAATGGACCAAAACAGCGGAAATCATGCCAAGCTCGCTTCGTCTGCTCTTCTACATCAGGACCATCTACTAGTTTATCGGCATAAAACTGCCTAGATGGAAACTCTCTGATCTGATGAAAAACAAAAGTGGTTTAGAAAAGGAAAACTTTAAGGCAGCCAACTTCACAATAGAATGGAAGGTCGTCTACCAAATCAAGCACAAGACACGCATACTGATT
>LIEC01000249.1:6933-83623 GCA_001925005.1 Drosera capensis
GTGTTTAGTTAAACTTACCCTTCTTTTTCTGCAATTTAGTTCGATTCATTTCAAGCCACATGGCACCCAGAGAAGGCTAAAAGCAATCTACACATTGCTAGGGCTTCTATAACCATTACAAAGCTTTTCATCAAAAGCCGCAAGCCACAGAGTGACCAGACAACTTTTCCTGGAAAGTTTTATCTAGTTCAAGGATATATTGATCTTGGCTTCGCGACCTGAGCCAATGACCACCACTTCGAAAGTACAGTCAATACAAAGAAGAGACAGAAAATCATCGAATTGTTGCCCAGAAAATCACACAAATTGCACCATTTCTATAATTTCTTTTACCGGCATACCTGTCTATTAACCAGGACAATGTCACCATTTTGTATGTGACGAAGCACAACTTTGCCTTCATAATCATCACTGCTACTTTTTACTGCCCCAGTAACTACTCCTCTTGAAGAAAACAACCTCCGTGAAATTGCAACACGTCTTTTCTGAAGCAGTGGCAACTTGACATTAGCTACCTTATCAATATAGTTGGTTGCTCCAGGATGAACATCAGGCCCATTAACAACTGCATTTCGTAATTTGACTACGTTCCACGGAGTCACTTTCTGCAGAAAAGCAAACTATATGAATTATTTACATGAAACTTGAAAGCTAATAAATAAGCCAAATAACTTTTGTTTCTTACATTTGATAGAAAATGAGGACCCAATTGAAGAACTAAGATCAAAGAAAAAATCAGATACACAGAAATTCACCGGTCACTGATACTTGCATATCAGATGCAACTTATACTTCCTACCTCAGGATAGGTCAACTTCAAGGCAAATGTTAGAGGCAGACCAATTTCATTAACTGCCAAGTATGGATCAGGGGATATAACGGATCGACAGGCAAAATTCACTCTCTTTCCCATCATCTTTTGGCGGAAAACCCCTTCCTTTCTGTCCAGCAACTGGCATATTCCAACTGCATCCATCCCTATCAATAAGAATTCAACAGTATTTTAATCATCATCAGAAAGTAATAGAAATATCAGATTAAAATTCTTAGCAGGTCTAATTCGCATGCAAATTTGATAGAAAGACTATTAGCAGTCCTGGAATTGACTTCATTAAACAGAAAAATATGGTAGCACATGTTCATGAAACCAAAAGGAAGAGCAACTCACCGTTACCAGTCCTGGCATCGTAAAGCACATTGATACTTCTTTGAAGCGCAAACCACCGAGTCACAAATTCTGAATGTTGGACACTTTTGTTCCCAAAAGCATTACCCTCAGCATTGTTCTTAAAAGCATTAATCGCATACATATTGGCCTCCACAACAGCGACCAATGAACTGGTTTGGGCATGCTCTGTCATCATCTGGAGAGAAAGAACCCAAGATTAAAATCCTTCAATGAGGAAATTTTTTCAATCATAACTACGAAGTGCATGAGAAGTGACATCATTGAGAATTTCGACAAAAATAAGTTAATGAGAAAATTATAATCCTCAAGGCAGCATATGGTTTAGATAATGTGGTGGTGGTAACACATTTGTATAACAACGATTATGTCACATAAACAAAGATACAGTTTCAAGTACATGAGCAGTAATATCAAATCAAATCTAACGAAATGCAACTTGCACAATAAACAAGAAACAAGAAGGATAACAATGAGGGGGAGGGGTGAAAGAACACATTGTATAGAAGCACCGACATGTCAGGCACACAGATAAACAGTTTCAAGTGAATGTGCAATAAGATCGAATCAGATCCAAACAAGAAGCATAACAATGACAAGTGATCGGGCACACAATGTATCAAATCATAACCGTGAGATAGAATAGTGGCATGGTTCTTTTAATTTTTCATTGAAAGAGAGGTACCGCACAAAGTTGACATGAAGATGCAGTAACCGTGAGATATCCAGACCACAAAACCGCAAACATGACAAAGAAAGAAATTACCACAAGCCCACTAGGTATTGAACTCCATCAAAAAAAATGCAACCATATTTATTAACTGATGGGAACACCAAGCAGGGAAAAAACTTACATTGGCCTCAAAAGATGGGGGCCGGTACTTTAGTGGGGGTACAAGAACTGATTTTAAAAAGAACATGAAACAACCAGCATTCTGCCAATGAGTATATAGCTGTTGCTGCTGAATATCACAGATGAATGAGCATAAGCGAGCCTCATTTTCCCACAGACGAACCAATATTTTCTTAACCTGAAATCAGTACCCCTCATAAGAATAAATCATAAGCAGTTATAATAGATAATCTGAAGCAAATACAAAACCAAAGCAGAAACCAGCAAAAACAAGGCTATACAAAAAAATCAAGATACTGATGAACCCGATAGCATCAAATACCTGATTGGGGTAAAGGGTTTGAGAAAAGGTAGCTTTGTGTTTTATAAACTCTGCACCTTCCTTTCTCCCTTTTTTCTTCTTCTTTGCGGAAGGCAAAGGATCATCCACATTCTCTACATCTGATGTAGATTTATCATCATATCCGTCTGCTAGAGGCCCCCTCAAAGTGCAACCTCTGATGATGTCACTGATGGTATTTTCGTCGGATAGCCCACCCTGCAAGTGCAGCAATGTAATCAGGAAAAATGTACTAACTACATGCATAACTTAAGAAAATCGAGAAGCTTAAAAAGGTTATGAATTCAATATATTATTCAGTTACTGAAATAGGGTAAATATCAGGAAAAAAAATATAAGGAAGGAAGGAACCATGCTACCACTACAAAATAATTTCAACATCTAACATGATCAACGCGTCTTGTAATGGAGGAGCATGCAAGAGAACTTTTACAATACAAGAAGGTAGATTTCCTAATGATAGAGTCTTCAAGTGATCAGACTAGAACACATAGAAGTTTGCAAAACTTTTGACTTCGAAACATCTGATGATTTACAAAGATAAAAAATCAGAGAGATTTAATAACGATGCTCTTTAAGACTGAAATTCTTTTTGTCAACATAAGGGGTAAAATGGCGTGTTAAATTTACATGCAAGTTCCTACAATATGTGTGCCTTGTTACATAATCTTAATGTGGCTAATTCCCAAGAGAGAGAGAGAGAGCGCAAAAAAGATAGGTATAGAAAAAATTAGAATGCCACCAGTCGAATCATGCCAAGATTTGGTCTAATGATGGGAGGGTTCTTGAATGCACATCGTGGGCATTTCTTTAGTTTTTTCTTCACGAAGCCATCCAAAACCGACAATGCTTCAGAGAGCTGCCAAGAAGTCCATCCTTTCTGCTCCGAAATCTCTGGTTGATATTGCTCCCCATCTGAATGAAACTTGTCGTCGGTAGTCATAAGGTCAACGCTATCCACCAATCCACACTCTATCATCGAGTCTTTATTTTTGTGGCTCAACAATGCATTGTTTGGCTCTCCTGCACGCACCATGTCTCCTTCCAATATATGCTTCAGTCTAGAAACACAATCCTCAACCTAAACATTGAAATTGACAGTATAAAATCGCACAAAATCTCATGCAGACCCAGTGGGGATAAGAAAAGTTTTGGAGGAAAAAACAGAGTCATCACTTAAATCATATCTTGTTTCAAAGAGATATCAGTTACCTCAACAGGACGTGCTCTGAAGTGGTAGCAAGATAAGCAAGTTCTCTGAAAGATTTTACAAAGCATGTTGAACATCAATGGATGATAGGCCTCTGTTATGAGCTCGATATGACCACAGTGACCAGGACAAAAATCATAGGTCTGGCCGCATGTTACACAACTGCAAACATCCCCATAATATCAATTAACCAACATGAAACATACTAAATCCTGTGCTATGAGCTTCCACAGACATGCTGAATTTTTAACAAAAAATCGAGATACAATTTGTGAGTCAAGAGAAAGATCACTGCAAATAAGATAAGATCTCAAAACCTAGAGTTCTAGATACAAGGTGCATGGATGTGTCTAGTCGAAGATTCTTGACAACTAATAGAGCTTCTTTTTCTTCTTCTTTTTTTTGTAGAAAATGAGGGCAGCGCCCTAAGCCTTACTCATTAAAAAACTCCGAGTTGATTGCACACCAAAGAAGTCTGCCGCAGATAGAAAGTGAATAGTCTACAAAGGCCTATCAAAGAGCTGAATACCATACGGAAATCGAGACGCTAAATTTGCTAGCCTATCAGCCACTCTACTTCCTGCCGTATATATGTGCAAAATTCTAACCTCCCATTCTAATCGAAGAGGCGAAACCTAATAGAACTTTAGATGTGTTAATCATACAGAAAAGTGGAACAATGTAACCAGGGAAATAAACAGTTACAAAACATTGTATTATCCAACAGAGCATGCGAAATGACAGCAGCGAATATCGGAACCCTAATAATACAAGACAAATGCTACAAAAAAAAGAGGACTCACAGGCTCCTATCTCGCTCCTTCAGCGGACCCAATGCAGGGTCATAAAGACCACCTTGTGTTGGCAACCCATGCTCAAACAAATCCGGCCTTGTGATTCTCTTCACGCTTTGTTTCCTCACTTCCTCATCCGTCATGAACCCGAATCGAACCCTCGTCAACGTATCCGTCACCATCTGCGAAACAATCACAAAAACACAACATCAGCTCACAAAAACGCCCTCAAGCATCCATTTTACACCAATTCGCCCTCGGCCGCAGCCAAATAAAGATACTACCAAAGCAACCAAGCTTTAATCAAAACTATTGCACATTTTGAAACCCTAACACGCACTATACCAAAAAGCACACCGAAAATCACATAAATAACAAAAGCAATAAAACCCATTGCATTTTTTCCCTCTAATCTCCACATTGAAACAGATGGGCAACGATAAAGTTCCGTTCATAAAACCGATGATTTGGTGACTTGTGAAAATGGGTTGAGCTCCAATTTGACACATATCTGAACTGCAAATCACAACTTGTGAGATTGAATTACCAATAAGTGTATACCTTGAATTGTTTAGCGGCGGGCTGGTTGTGTAATTTGGAAGGGGACGAAGCAGAAGAGAGCGGCGGAGGTGACCCTTGACAGAGCGAGACGAGGGAAGCAGCGAGTGTAAACAGGATTTATGATGTTTGGCATGTTTATGGCCAGTGACATTCACGTCAAATGCGTAAAGTTTTCTTTCTGTTTTTATTATTTATTTTTTCATCATAAAAAAAATATAAATGTTTAATCAATGTATAACGATATAAATTTTAATCGATATTATAAAATAATTAAATCTTTTTTATTAAAAAATATTAATGATATTTAACATTATGTATTATAATCTGAAATAATAGAAAATATAAAACGAATCATTTAAATGAATAACGAAGTTTTTCAAATTATTTAAAGAATAATACATAGAAAAAGAAACATTGTAGAAAAAAAAGAACAAAATAATAATACACTTCATTATTTCTTATTTATATCACATTCACATGATAAATTTTTTCTTTACTTTTAATATTCAATACACTTCATTATATCATATTAGGACATTCACATTAGATAAGATAATTTTTTTCTCTTCCTTTTACTATTCAATACACTTCATTACCTATATATAAAAAATATGATATGATATTACTTTTCATTTGAAGAGTTACTGTTTATTTTTTCTTCATTTTATAATTTCTACACATATTTCAATATATTTTTTCTACATATTCTACTTTTTTATTCATACCCATACGTTATTTTACCTTATTTATTGTGAATATTCTTACACCTATAAAAAATAATATGTTACGGTACTACTCATTATTTGAAAAGTTATTGTTCATTTCTTTTATTTTATAGTTTCTACGTATATTTTATTCATATTCTATTTTGTTCATGGATATATTATTCATTCATATTCTATTTTTTTCATTCATACCCATACGTTATTTTATCTTATTCATTGTGAATGTTCTTACACCTATAAAAATAATAATATGTTACGGTACAATTTTTTATTCGAGAAGTTATTATTCATTTTTTCTTATTTTATAGTTTTTTATATATATTTCAACACATTTTTTTAATATCACATCATTATTTTCTCAATTATATACTCTATTTTTTCATCCATACATATACGATATTTTACCTTATCTAATATGAATGCTCTTAAGATTTAATTTTTTGAAAACTATAAAGTTAAAAGTAACAATTTCATTAGAATTAAGAAAAATACTTATTCCATCCCGTAAAAGATATTTATTTTTATGTCCACAACAATTGTTATATTTATGATCCAAATATAACTTTTGACTATTACAAAATGACTATCAACATTGAACTTACTTAGCACATGACGATTTTCAACATCCTATGATAAGTGTCTAATTTATTTAAATATATAAGGTACATTCATTTTTATTGATATCAAAACTTGATTTTTTTTTATCAAGTTTAATTAATCATGCATAAAATGACTTCTCATTTATTTATGATTATAAATTAGGTATATTCAAATATATATATTGACATTTTAGGTTTTTTAAATCCAATATAGTTTAAATATATAAAAATTTAAAAATATAAATAGTTTATGATATTCCTTTCAATTTATCGTCACAAATGATCAAACCAAATATTTATATGATTAGAATAAAAACTTAAAAATCAATTTTTCAAAAAACAAACTTAAAATGAAAATTGGATAAAGTATTTTTCTAAGAATAAATATCATACTCTCTTTTCTTTTATACGAATCAATACAAAATTTAATACCTTTCTTCAATAATTTTAATTAAAATAAATATTCAATTCAGAAACAAATTCACATATGTTATGCTCGATAATGAATTAACCAAAATACAAACTTAAAAACAAAATTTATAAAATATTTATGAAGAAAAGTTTGCATATAATCATTTAAAAAATTATAATAGTAATAAAAATCTATTGAAATATTGAAACTAGGTTTGGGACTTGTAAATTCATAGGGAAGAGGAGAGGGAGAGAAAACACTAATTTAATCATAGTTATGAGTTACTGAACAAGGGATTGCACAAATAACACAGCGTGACTGGGCATAGAACAAATGTTATCAATCATCTGGTCCGCACAAATCATCAAGCTTTACAAAGAGACAAGAATGCTAGATGACATAACTCAATAGACATAACTTGGTAAACTAGGTCTTCCTCTAATGTTGCTTCTCCTGCTTCGTCTCTGAAGTCTCTGCCGTTTTCTTCTGCTTCAACGCGGCCATCTTAGCCGAGGTAGAACGCTCAGCCTGAGAGGACTATCATGGTCTGCATTCCAAATACCGCGATAGTCAAGTTAACCACCAACGCAGTTATCCCTTTCTACGATGACAGGAGTGAAGACCATTGGAGGAACTCTATCACTCCTATGGAAATACTGCATGTCCAGATGATAAAAACCTGCATTTAAACAATGATAAATCAGTGAGGCAATTGGTGATGAGTATAGAGAATGCATGTCGTTTGCATTCTACTATATGATCACAGGGTATCCTCTGTTACCCTTTTGAGAAAAGGTCCGAGGCCATTGGTGTAAGAATGTATACCATAGTATTCCCCCCGTTTTGATCCGACACGAAAATTTATAATGAATTTTGGATAAAAAAAAATACTTTTTTAATGATAGTTGGATTTACTATAACACTTGTTAAAGGAGATAGTTGATGTATTGTATTAGATGAGATTGATTTGATATTTTTTTATTTTAAAGCATTTATCAAAAGAGGAAATATTGTAGTTTTTTTTAGACCGATCAAATAAAAAAACATTGTGACTAATATAGGACGGAGGGAGTAAATATAGCAAGGTAACGGTAGACATCTATTAAACAATGGGTAAAGGAAATTCAATCCCGCCCTTGAACAATGAAGATGAAGGAGAAAGTGCCACTATAGACTTTCAGCTAATGAAAAGAAATTAAATATCATGCTTCGGAAACGAAGACAAATGAGAAAGTTACCACAAGACTTTGTCTTGAAGATACTGATCACCACAAGTGTCCCTTGTTTTATACTCGTCAACAGTGAAGAGAATCACCCCAAAGCACGAGACAAACAAAGTCGCAACAGTTGCGAAGATAATTCCCGGTTGTTTTCAAGTAGCTGAGCACAAAATGGGAGTACAGTGAAATGATTTGAACCTTAGCAACAAAAAATCATGGCACCACTGGGCAATATCATCGCCTGACTCAGGTAGGTCGTTCATCAAGCGCCCCTTAATATGCACATGAACCTGCATGTGTTGAGAGATTAGTTCAGTCAAAGGATATGATGCACAGTCTATTTTACAGAAGCTCTTCAACCCCCTTACCCCATACTCAGAGATACCAAGAGAAAATCACAGATGTAAGAGCAAGTGGTCATAATCAGGGCACCCTGGCAAAGCGACCAACTTTTGAAAACTTGCAAATATTTTAGGCTCAGGTACTGAGACCTCAAGAACCACTGCTTCAATAAATGTAACCCAAGACCGAGTATAGCACCAAGAACCACTGTTTCTTTGTCCAGACTCCAAATCAACACTAGGAAGATCCGAAATTCTTTTTTTTTTTTTTTTTTGTGTACTAATAGTTGTGGATTCATGGAGGGGGGAAGACACAATGTTATGCTTATGTGCAGTGTGAAATCAGACAGCGACAAACACCCCCCTCATCCTCCCCAAAAAACAAAAAACAAAAAACAAAAAACACAGAGCCTTGTAAAAGCTGTATACAGATCAGATTGAAATCATGGTTGTAGTTGAAGCACGCCTATTACACAAATTTATACAGCACAGA
The DNA here is from genome assembly GCA_001925005.1 of Drosera capensis. Lineage (NCBI taxonomy): Eukaryota > Viridiplantae > Streptophyta > Magnoliopsida > Caryophyllales > Droseraceae > Drosera > Drosera capensis. The sequence goes on from LIEC01000249.1 coordinate 15,668, forward strand.
TGCAATGCATCATCCTAACCCTTAGATTTTGATCAAAGGGCTAAGATTCATTTTATCTTAAGGTTTTAAGGTTTTTAATTTTTACTTTTAATTTTTTGGGTTTATTTTATGTTTTAGGTTTTTTTTTTCATTTCTATTTTCTTTTTTGTTTAGGGTCAGGAATAAAGATTTATGGGTTTATGACTTAAGGGTTAAGGGTTTATTTTATCTAATAAAGTTTTCTTTTCCTTTTTTCTGTTTAGGATTTATGGGTTAATGATTTACTTCTAATAGAGTTTTTTTTGTTTAGGGTTTAGATTAAAGGAAAAAATATGTATCATGACATAGTTATGTTTAATAAAAAATAAATAATTGAAATTAAATAATAAAAATAATAATTAAAATTTAAAAATAATATTTTAATCTTAATTTTTAATTTATATTATTTTAATCTTAATACTTCATTTGTTATTTAATATATGTATGTTATAACATATTTTCTAAATTCTTAGGGTTAGGTTTGGAGTTTATGGGTTAAAGGTGGTTGTTATTAAGAGCATACTCCCCGGTTTCTTCGTCCTCTTCGAACCCACTCTCAATCGATTCAACCAAACAGAAAAGCCATCACCATGGACACCGCACAGAACAAGAAGAAGCCATCTCCCATCTCTCTGCAACAATTCGTCTCCACCATTGCCCCTTTAATCGACCTAGAAAAGGTCCCATCACACCCAATCTCTCCCATCTCACCCTATCCAATGTTTTCATCACTCTGGGTTCATTTTATACCATGAAAGTTTATTTTGCATTCGATTTCATGGTTTCTGGGTGATGAATTGAAGGAAAGGTGGTAATTTGTTGTACCCATTATGGGTATTTGGTGTTTGGTGTGTGCTGCAGGAGGCTGAGATTTCTGGGAATATTGGATCGAGTTCGTTGAGGAGTTTGGATGCTGGGCAAAGAAGAGGGTCGACTCTTTTGAATTTGAAGTGTGTTGATGTTCAGGTTGTGCTTTCATTTGCCTCTGTGGATTGTGTGTAGTCCATTGTAATTTGGTGAAGTAGTTATCAAGATACAAATAATATCCCCGAGCATTTCTACCAAAATAAAAATCCTGGATTTTTTGAAGAGTACGCTATGCATGCTGTGATCGAACCCACAGTTTTCGTAATTAGTGAAATCTATGTTTACAGAATAAAAGAAGGTTCGGAAGGTTGTTTATGGGACACTTAAAATGATCTTGACCTTTAGGGCAGCAGTGTAAAGATCGGTTAGGGGTTAGTGATCAGCTTAAATCGTTAGTTAAGTGTGTTTGATTTGTTGCAAGCTGCCAGAATGTTTCAAGCACGAGAACATTTCTTACAATCGTGCTACTGTATATTAGCCTCGACAATACTTATTCTTGAGATACTATACCCTTTCCTTGCTGGTGTTCAGAAAGGCATCAACAGGAAGTCTTAAAGCCGCATAAAGATCTTTCAATGGAAGATACACAAAAATTCTGATTATTGTTTGCTATATTTTATTTTTTTGTCGTGTCGATCGAGTTGATTGAATGAACAGCTGTTGGTTTCTTATGGTTCTAGACTGGATTGATGGGGAAGACTCTACTTGAGTTACAGTCCACAAAAGGAGATGTTCTTCCTCCTCACAAGGTGATTCTCTTATTATTTTATAGTAGTTCCTTTTCATGTTTGTAGTGATATTATCTGAGCTGTTGCATTGGCATCTTTGTGCACGATGATAGCATGAGTATGTTTAATCACTTGTTAAATGTAGAAGATGATTGTTGTCGGATAAGGTTGGACAAGATAGACTAGATAGTTTATTATATGGTCCTGACTCCTGTGTCCTGACTTTCCAAAATAATACTGGAGATTGTTCTTGATTTTTTTAAGGAGTGAAAGGTGATCAAAGGGGACAGAAAAAGAAAGAATGGCGGGGAGGGGAGTAAAGAAGAATTTGGACCAATTAGTAACATCTGAGATAAGGGAGTAGAAGTTTGCATTTAGTTTAGAAGATGGATCTCTATGACTCAAAAATCCGTGGATGCCAAACTGTTGGGACATACCAAGGTAGTTATCGATCACAATTCGCACGCTAATCAAATGATGCTGATAGTGGGATTTGATTTCTTGAATCAAATGATGGAATTTCAAGGCTACAGATATAACCACTTTAGCCATACCCTGCTTGGTTTATGCTACCATTAATAGTGCAATATCACTGTACCTTATTATCTATTTACTTTGCAAAAGAAAAAGAAAAAAAGAAAAAAAGGAGTAGTTCGAAAGGATAAATTTTGCTTTGTCAGCATTGTATTTTCTGAAGGAATAGGAAGAGTTTGGAACTCCATTCGTTCATTCACCGCAGATATTCTTTCCCAAACAAAGAGAACAGTGACTGGAAAGTTGATTCTCTTCCATCTCCAATTCTTTTTTTATGAATATAATTTTTTAAAGAGTCCTCCATTTCATGATTATTGTCAAACAGCTCTTGTACCGACCATACAATTACTAGAAAAGAGAAAGAAAAAGCGTTTTCTTAAGATTTTATTTCTTTTGTGAGTCTGAGTTGTAATTGACCTGAATTACTCGCTGCAGCTCGGAAATCATGATGTGGTCATTTTAAAACCAAATAAGGCTGACATAGGATCTCCTTCCCTTGGACAAGGTGTAGTCTATCGCTTGAAGGTATTCTGACTTACAAGGTATTTAATTAGTGGGTTGATGCTCAACTTTATCTGCATATCTCAAGAATTGCACTAATTCAGGATTCCTCAATCACCGTTGCGTTTGATGACATTCCCGAGGAAGGCCTAAATAATCCCTTGCGGCTTGAGAAAGTGGCAAATGAGGTACTACCTAACCAATCCTTGATGCTTACTTCTTATTATTCTCAATGTTTCTTATCATGCATTACACATCTTCTTCTTTGTAACGACACACTTGGCAATATTTTTTGCCTCTGTATTGACTTGATAAGTTATGTCTTTCATCTTTTGTTCATCTTTGTATGTATCTTGTCTTCCCTCTGTGAATGAGATTGAAATGGATACTTTATGTTACCTATAGAACAGCTGGATGATTTGGTCTGTTTGAGAGTCTACCATTTGACTTCAATGAGAATCCAAGAGTTTTCCAACCGCTAGTGTTTCCTGAATGGGTTACTTAGTCTGCTGTTTCTTTCCTATAAATTGCTGCTTCACTAAAGTACTCCATTGGATTCCTCAATCATACCATATTGGGCCTTTTATCTTTCCATCGTACTTTCTCATTTTCCTGGAATAGTTCGCTACATGATTCCGTGAATCTTGCTGTAGCTGCACACAGATTGGACCAGAAATGTTTCTGTACATATTGTAGGAAAAATATTAGCGGAGTCTGCCTTATTCGTTGAATTATCGGTCTATTAGTTGACATTTCGTCTGAGGTCATGGGATGAAAGCTTTATCTTATGGAACAAATTTCTCAACTTCTAACATCAGCATGGATATAGGTTACATATCGCAGGATGAAAGATACCTTGATAGAGCTGAGTAAAGGGGTGCTTAAGGGTCCTTCTGCAGACCTGGTTCCTGTCTTGTTTGGAGAGAGGCCACCCACAATGTCAAAGAAAGATGCTACTTTCTCCCCATTCAATTCAAATCTCGATCATTCTCAGGTGATTTAAGCTGTGATGCTCATCCTTTAGCATTTAGAACGTGAATATACTCCATGCACATTGTAAACCTCAATCAACCGAACTTGAGAATTCAATGATGACGGATTATAGTAGCCATATGAGCATCTATTGAGCTACTTCGCTCTTTTTACACTCCTTGATGCTAACCTAATTAGACATTGTTTTTATGTCCATGCGAGATGTCCTAATTAGACATTGTTTTTTATTTCCAAGAAAGATGCCATTTCTAAGGCCCTGACATCCAAGAATGTATTTCTGCTTCACGGGCCTCCTGGAACTGGGAAGACCACAACTGTAGTGGAAATCATCTTGCAGGAAGTTAAACGTGGGTCAAAAATACTTACATGTGCAGCATCAAATATCGCTGTTGACAACATTGTCGAGCGCCTCGTTCCTCACAGGTAGACTCCTTTTCTTGATAAGATGTGCAAACTTCTGTAGCTGATTTTTATTGTGGGGGGGGGGGGGGGAATCGAAGAACTGGTAGAGAACTAAGCAATTCTGCATGCTTGCTGAGCTGCCAGCTATGTGTCTTAATTTAATCTAGGTGATGTTGGGGTTATCGCCTACATTCAACTCACTAATCAGGGACTTCTGGTCGAATATTTAGCACTATTTTAAAAGATCACTCGTCCACTCATATTTTCATCTTTGTTTACAGAGTCAAGCTAGTGAGATTGGGACATCCTGCACGCTTGCTACCTCAAGTGGTGGATAGTGCTCTTGATGCACAGGTAACATCTCTAAATAAAATGGTTTTTGATGAGAACTGCAGCTACAAGTTAAGCAAAGGAACGAAGCTAACTTTTTTCTATAAATTTTTTCTAGCTCCAGAATGCAACTTACTGCTTACACTATATTGTTGAAGCAACCTTGTTTCTCTACTAGACTTGGATATTATATTTTAGCAAGTTGTTATGAAACTATGTTTACAGTCTCAGAATCTGATGTGTGTTGGCTTTTGATTTTATTAGGTTCTTCGTGGCGATAACAGTTCTCTTGCAAATGACATCCGTAAAGAAATGAAGGTAAAGTTGAGACAAAATCTGATCAGTGCAGCTGACTGTATCACTTCATCAGTGCAGTGGTACTTCATAATTCACGTTCTCTTGCTTTGTTCTTTGTTTTAATTAGTGATTCCTGCAATGCAGACCTTGAATGGGAAACTATTGAAGGCCAAGGATAGAAACACCAAAAGGGACATAAGGAAAGAGCTTCGTGCTCTTTCAAAAGAGGAGCGCAAACGACAGCAGCTTGCTGTTGCAGATGTGATTAAGAACGCTGATGTTGTGCTGACAACCTTAACCGGGGCTTTGACTCAGAAACTTGATAATATTTCATTTGATCTGGTGATCATAGATGAAGCAGCTCAGGCGCTTGAGATAGCATGCTGGATAGCTCTGCTGAAGGTGACTCAGTTCATTTGAATGCATTTATCTTATATTTTGTTCCTCTAAACTTCAATATATGTTACATGGAAACGTTAACCTGACCAACTTATGTTCCTATAAACATCTCATGAAAAGCTCTAATGTTTGTCTTAGCTAGTACATTAGTGATTTCAAGTGGAAACACAGGCTACAATAGTCACTCCAATCTAGGATGCAGCCACTGGTGGCTCATTTATGTTAGTGGGTGGTTATGATGGGGTAGGACCTTGTTCGAGCAACATACTGACATCTTAGTCCACCAGTTGTCTTACTCCTACCAGTTGTTGTAACCATCTGGCCACAGCCACTGCAGCCTCATGCTCCTTGACATATGGCTTCTTGGTTTAACGTTAAAGTTGATCTTCCAGGGTTCAAGATGTATTCTTGCTGGGGATCATCTCCAGCTTCCACCAACCATCCAGAGTGTTGAAGCAGAAAAGAAAGGTTTGGGTAGAACATTATTCGAACGTCTGGCAGATTTGTATGGTGATGAGATAACATCCATGCTTACTGTTCAGTATCGTATGCATGAACTTATCATGGACTGGTCATCTAAAGAGCTTTACCACAGCAAGGTTTGCGATTTTCTTTGCTCACTTGTCTATGGTGTTATATATTTATGCCAATGGTCGTCATGTTATTACTTATTGGCATTTGCGGCTGTTTGGATGTTGTAGATCAAAGCCCATTCAAGTGTTGCTGCACATACTCTATATGATCTTGAGGATGTGAAGAAAACAACGACCACAGAACCTACCCTTCTTCTCATAGACATAGCTGGGTATGCTTTCCTGTCATTATAAGTTGTGATACTTTTTGCAGAATTTAGTTATTTTTGTGTAGGCATGTTCTTCTTGTTAGTTATTTTCCTGTCATTTACTTATTTTTGCAATAATCATATGATTCATAAAGTTGAAATAGTCGAGAAGTTTATTTATTTGTCGTCAAAAGTTTGCCACACTTGATTTATAGTGTATGGAAGCCCCTTTTGAACCCAGATTCAAATTTCCTTTCACTGTACTTGCTTTCTGGGGTTAGACGGTGCATATTTTCTAAATTCTTATGGTCGTTTAGTCTGGTGAGCTATATTATCTCTATATCATTGTGATATGAGACTATTTGAACTCATCAGCTTCCTTATCCTTTTGGTTCTTTTTTCCTTGCACATAAATTTTAGTCCCAATACTCACAAATCAACTGCTCACCTCTACGTAAGTATCTTTTACTCCTGAATCATTTTAGAATCATTTGAAACACACATCTATGAAAATCTAATGTCTAGTGCCAGTGCATTGCGTCATTGGGCAATCACATCTTCTTGGATCGTCAACATCCTGAATTGTACTACAGAATCTGTGTAATGGTCGTGTAATAAAAAATTCCACCTTTAAATTTTGTACATCATTATGCTGCACTATGACTTATCTAATGGCCGCAGTTCATGATAACTTTACCATGAAATTTTCATTTAGATTGTGTTTGAACTCTTATATTTATCACTTCCAGTGAATACTAGGTCCTTGAGTTCAGGATTGTTTGCTCGCCCATATCACTAACTTCCGGCTATAAGAACTCTGCCTTTCTTTTATTTATTTAGTTATGCCTTCACATAGATTATATCATCTTCATCCACCTTCCCAGCTTGGTTTCCCTCCCACATCTCATCCGACTCCGGCCTCTCGTAGATTTCTTTACTACAATGCCTTGAGATCTTGTTCTGCTTCAAGCTCCAAGTTGACAAGCCTCCAATGAAGAAAAAGGTTGTGATTAATAATATTACGGGAGGCGATGAGAGAGATGCAATGAGAGGCGTTCCCTCCGGTGACGGGAGATAGACTCTGGATGCCATCATCGTCCACTGGTTACGATGGGGAAAAAGAAAACTAGGAAGACTGAGAAGTTGACGTTGGGTCAGTTCCATGAGTTGACGACTGATTCACGAGTCTGGGTGAAAAACCTATGGAACCTAAAGCGGTAAAATCGAAGGTAGCGACGGAGGAGGTGAAGGTAGATTCGTTTGTAACTCCACTGGGATTGATACGAAGTTGACACAAGCGGACAATGTGAAGGAGGGTTTCCAAACCGCTGGGATGGGGCAATCTACGATTCCGGCTAGGAGTGATGGTGTTTCATGGGTTGATATTGTTGATGCTGAACGGAAATATGCTGAGGTTGTGAAGGGTACTAAAACTACGGCTAGACATCGTATCCTTGATAATTGGGATAATGGGTTACAACTTTCACATGTCGGGATGAGGAGGTGAAGATCTTGTTGGGTGATGTAGTAGAGGCAAGGTCTTATTGGAGTTATTCATCCGTTGGATATGTGCTTGGAGAATCTGTTCTATTCTCGATTATGGATCGATTTGTCTCTGATCAATGGATTGGGATAGTGAAACCTCAGATCTTGCTTCATGACGATGGGTATTTTATATTCCGTTTGCTGATGTTGGTGATCGTGCTAGGGTTATGGAGAATAGCTGGGTTTTGCATCAGAAATTGAACTCCACAATTTAGTTTTGATAAGATGACGATTGAGCATATTCTTGTATGGGTGAACCTCCCTGGGCTTGATCTAGAGTTTTGGGGGCCTAATCTCTTGATTAGTTGGCTTGCAAGATTGGTGCTCCTATTAAGACTGACCGGATGACTGCTTATAAAGAGAAAATATCCTATGCTAGAGTACTTGTTGATGTGGATACTGCGAGGGAGCTTGTGGAGAGTTTTTCATTTGAAGGTCCAGATGGAATCATACACCAGCAGGATGTCTACTTCGAATGGCTCCCTATTTGTTGTCCAAGCTGTAAGAAGTGGGAGCATATGGCGGATATGTGTATTGCGAAGGTTAGGGTCAAGAAGATGTGGGTGGAAAAAAACTTCTGAGGGCGATATTCCTGCACAAGGTGTTATCCCTTTTTCGCAGGATGTCAATAAGGTTACTAAGTGTGTATCATCTGCCTTAGTCAAGGTTCAGGATACCATTGATATGCAAGGTGCCCATATGGGGTATACTCAGGAAGCATGGACTCAAATTCCCAGTTCTGGCTGTAACCAGCCACAAATTTTTGCACCTGGAGAAGGAAGTTGTTCAGTCTCAAGGTTTCAAGCTCTTGCTCTTGTTAATGATGAGACAAGTGAGGTATCTACCTTGGCTTTGTTACCTGATGATTAGAGCTTGGAATATAAGTGGTCTTAATAGACTAGAGAACCAAGCGCAAATAAGGCATTTAATTGCCAGATATCGTTTAGATTTTTTTGCTTGTCTTGAGACTAGGGCCAAAGCTTCTAGATTCCATAAATAGCTTCCTCTCGTTATAAGGATGGTGGCTGGATAAATAATGACTACTATGCCCTTAATGGGAGAATATGGGTGTGCTGGAATAAGAAAGTATTTGATGTCTCCTTGATAGCTGCATCTGATACGCTGCAGAGTTAAGGCCCTAAGTGGTTTTTTTTTTTTTTTTTTTTGTGCAGTTAGCGTGGTTTATGTTTGGAACACTTAGCTGCAACGAAGGAGGTTATGAGATGATTTGCTTGCTTTTGAAAATTCTTGCTCTGAGCCATGGCTGCTTTTTGGAGACCTTAATTCGTTTCTTAAGCATGAAGGGAAGGTGGGACATGCTGATGTCATTATCGATCCTTGTGAACATTTCCTTCACTGTGTTGAGCAGTTGGGCTTGGAGGATCCTTTGACTTCTGGTAATCTATATACTTGGTCAAATAATCAGGGGTTGAAATCCTAGATGAAAATCAAGCTTGATCGGCCTATATGGAAAACTCCTTGTGGATGGACTTTTATGGTAATAAGGTTGCCTATTTTTCAGACGCTGAACTGTCAGACCACTCCCCTATTGTTATTCAAGATAGAGAGATCACAAGTGCTTGATCTTCCCTTTAAATTCTTGAATATGTGGCCCACGTCTAGTGCATTTTTTGATCTAGTTAAGCTGGTGTGCATTTTTGGATCTAGTCATCTCTTTAAATGGTGGTCTCCATGGATTTTCTTGAGGGGAGAGGGGACTTGGGCAAGGGGATCCTCTTTCTCCCTATATTTTCGATCTTTGTATTGAGTACTTATCCAGGTGCATGAATGTTATGGCTTCAAAGAGTGGATTTTGCTTTCATCCTAAATGCAAGAAGGACAAGATTGTCATGGTTAGTTTTGCTGATATTAAGGGGAATGTGTATCCTTGCTAATGATTATGCAGCAGCTACAATATTTTTCTGAGGTATCTGGGCTTTCAGTGAATAATTTGAAGAGTGCTGCCCTTATTGACGGGATGTCTGAGGATAGAAAAACTGCTTTGGCAGATTTGATTTCCTTTCCTTTGGGAATCCTTCCTTTGAGGTATCTAGGGGTGCCTATTTCCTCTCATAGGTTGCATATCAGTCAGATGGCATGCTGATTGAAAAGATTGTCGTTCGTACAACATCATGGGGAGCTAGATTTCTCTCTTGTACCGGCAGATTGCAACTTATTCTCTCCCTTCTTCTTAAGGGAGTAAGGGAGTGCGGGCTTTCTGGTGTCTGACACTTTTTATTGCCTGTTGGTGTACTTGATGAAGTTGAAAGATTGTGCAGATCTTTCTTGTGGACAGGGAAGGCTTATGGTGGAAATAGAGCATTGGTTAGCTGGAATGACGTTTGTTCCCCTAAAAGATCAGGAGGTTTGGGTGTACCTTAAAAAATGGAATATGCTCTCATGATGAAGCTGCTTTGGGTCATTGCGGATAAGGAGGATCGAATGTGGGTGAAGTGGGTTCATGTTTATTACTTGAAAGATTCTGACATCCAGCGTGTTTCCTTGAAACAAAGCGTATCTTGGATTTGGAAATTGCTGATCAGAGTGAGGGATTATATGTTGCAGGCTAATCCTGCTATATTTGATGTTGATCTGTGGAGTCAAAAGTGTAAGGTGTGTATATCAGCTCTTGTGGCCTACACAGACTGCTATTTTCTGGTGGATTTTGGCTTGGCATAAGTGTATTTTCCCTCGTTATGATTTTGTTCTATGGCTTGTTGCGAAGGGAAGGATTAGAATGAAAGTGTGGATGCTACATCGTGGTCTGATTTATGATGATAGGTGCCCTTTTTGTAATGGTTGTGCGGAGACGAGAGACCATCTCTTTTTCAATGCCAGTATGCTATCGAGGTTCTTAACCTCATTGTGCCTAATCTGAAGCTGCCTGCGAAACCAAGGAGCTGGGAGCCATGGACTATTTGGTTTTGTAAGGTAACCAGAGGGAAATCTGATATGCCATAATGAGAAGGAAGGTTCATGCGTCTATGGTGTATTATCTGTGGCAGGAGAGGAACCAACATCTATATCAGCAGGTGTCCAGGTCTCCAATGCAGCTGTCAAGAACGATTTTGATGGCAGCTGATGCTGTTGTATGATGTTGTTTTTGGTATGCGGATGTATTATGTTTGTGCAGTTTTAGATACATGATGTAATAGGGGATATTTGTTGTAACCTTCCCTTATTTTGCAATGAAAACTGGTTTACCGTTCTTCAAAAAAAAAAAAAAAAAAAAAGGTTGTGATTTGAATGCTGATCTATGCAGGTGTGACATGGAAGAGAAGAAGGATGAAGAAGAGAGCACCCTGAATGAGGGAGAAGCCACCGTGGCAGTTGCTCATTCAAGGAGGTTGGTTGAAAGCGGAGTTCGTGCTTCAGACATAGGAATTATCACACCATACGCTGCTCAGGTATACGCTCTTATTGTTGATCTTGTCTCGGCGAATCAGTCTGACAGAATAAAACTTTGTTGACACGTGGAGTAAATTTCAAGAGCAATAGTGGGATACTTGAACCACGAGATATTTTGGCAAAAGAAATAAAACAATATCATGCATATATAATATACATCAACAATGAGCTTTTAGTTGATCACTGAATAAAAGAAACTGTTTTTGCCATCTTTGAAGGTTGTCTTGCTGAAGATGTTGAGAAGCAAGGAGGACAAGTTGAAAGATGTCGAAATATCCACTGTTGATGGCTTCCAAGGTCGAGAAAAAGAAGCCATTATCATATCAATGGTCCGCTCAAACTCGAAACAAGAGGTGCTATTTCTTATACATTTGGATGCCCTACTTAGTTGAGACTCGTGAATATCAAGCTTATTGTATTTTGCTAAATGTTTCAAAATGTTCCTCTGTTAAAATGCTCAGGTGGGTTTTCTGAGCGACCGTAGAAGGATGAATGTGGCCGTGACACGGGCAAGAAGACAATGTTGCCTGGTTTGTGACTCAGAAACAGTTAGCAGTGATCCATTCTTGAAGAGATTGATTGAATATTTTGAGGAGCATGGCGAGTATCTCAGTGCTTCAGAATATCAAAACGAGTGAGCTGTACTATTTGTTTTTGTTGGGTTACAGATAATTTTGGCTTGTGGGTCGAATTCCTTGAATAAAACACTGATCAAGTTCGTGATATTTGGCTTTTATTCTCTGGGAGAACATGTTACGGTGGAGTTACAGTAGAAATCTGCCAAGTAGAACATGGCTTGAAATATGAGATGAAGATCAGTGCATCACTAGAATGCTCGACAAAACACTCCCGTCTGGACCAAGATTTGGATTATGATAATGTAGAAGCAGCATCGTCGTAACCGTAGGCAGTTATATTTCCTCCATGATAATTTAGGAGTTTCGAGAATTGGTTATTCCTAATCGAGGTGTGAAGAGTAGTGATCACCTTTTATGTCCACTTCGGATCAAAGGGATAAAAATTGCTTACTCACATACAGCTACATGCGACCAAATCCGCAATAGAGGTGTGCATTATTTACCGACCCAAATGGCTACTGCAACATTATTTACCGACCCAAATGGCTACTGAAGATGCATGCGTTGGGTGTACGGATATAAACTGGTCGGGATCCAACAGTATAACAATACGAACACGATACCCATGGCAAACCGCACACGACACATGAATGCAGCTCCCTCAACCTAAGTCATAGCCCGGCAAGGGGGCCTTCAACCTTATGCTAGTTCAGCAAGGGTTCCCCAACAAAAAAATAAGGCAGTGATGAGCGAAGGACTCATTGTAGAACACATTCTATTCGTTGTATAACAAGATCTAACTATATAAACGCTAGCAAAAGGCATAGATAAGCGCCATGTTTCAACTCTTAAGGACACCTTGTTACATGGACTAGTGTCACACCGTCGTTGATGTGAAGCGAGGTCGACGCGTGCTAGGGAGTTCCTGCGAGCGCAAGGTCATGTTAGAGAAACGGGAACGATGTTGCATTAGGACTTGAACACAAGCAAGCACGTTGCAAAGGCAAGCGAGCGTCAATGAGAAACGTTACGTAAGGATTTGAATGCGAGCGAGGCACGTTGCAAAGACGAGCGAATGTTTGCAATGCGAGACATGTTGCGGTAAGACTTGGATGCGCGAGGCATATTCTAAGGGCTTACGAGCGTTGTCATGAGCAAAGGCAATGACAAAGATGTGCGAGGCATGGTTAGCATTGGGTTTGGATTTAAACGCGAGCGTGTTGCATTTTAAGGACCAACGAACGTTGCGAGATTCTTAAGTGTTGACGAGTTTTCTTAGGTTCGTGCTAACTTTGGTTCACTTTGATTTACGAAAGCGGATAAGTGGACTACATAAGGAGAGGCAATGATTGTTCCTGCCAAGTGGGATTTTTGCTATTATCTACTATGGGAGGAAGAGGTATCCTAAGATTAAAGTCAAGTCAAAATTCATAGCATTGTTCCCACATTGTGCCACGTTTTAGGGCGGGGGTTGGACATTAGAAAGCCCTTGGTTTGATGATGGCTAAAGACGAAACGTGAATTATTCTAATGTTACATCTTTCAATAGTGTACCATGAGTGATATAACTTTTTATATCGTTATAGGAGAAAAACTAATCTTTTCAGGTTACATTTTAATATGCAAGATGTAAAATTGTTATAAATATATTGGGATGGAAGGAGTGATAGAATTATTCTCCTTTCATCTTATAAATGACACTATTGAAAGTACTTCTCCCGACTAAAAAAGATTAAAAGTTTTTGATCGAATATATATGACGATATAAGTTTTAATAAATATTACAGAACAATCAAACATTATTGTTTAAAAAATATCATAAAATATCAACAAATAATAAATATTATATAATCAAAAATATAAATTATATCGTTTAGATTGATAAAAGAAGTTTTTAAAAAAACATATATGCCACGTTAATGTACCCAAAATGTCTGGCCGTAGGTTGACCAATCAAGACAACATATGATTGATTGACTGGGCGGGATAACCAAACCAAATTTATCACAAAATATGAACTATAATATAAATATCAATATTTACTTGGGCAAATTTCCCGAGATTTCTCAAAATACATATCGGATTTTTCATCTTGAAGAGTGTTTCGTTTATCAATTCGACTACAAAGAATTTCTTAGGTTTTGAGTACTGCAGAGGAGTTTAAATTTTGATCAACATCACCACTCTCCAAAACTCAGATCATCTTAACTTGATATTGCAAGTTCATCAGGAGCGATGTGAGGACTTAATCACCATGTTTTAACCCACTAAACTCGATATGATTTCATGTCAACCCACTCACTCTTTAAAGTTTACCAAACGTGTCTCCCATTTTCCCAAACTCTAAACTCCACAAAACCAAAGACACCAAACATCACAAACACAAGACAACACAGATACCTCCCTTCCATGTTATTTTGCCTCCTTTTTTTCCTAGGAGCATAACAGAAGCAATAACCTAGCTAGACGACATGAAACTTGGATCATTATGTTCCTTCAAGACCAAGCTAATGGAGCCGTACACCAAACTTGTATCCTCCATCACACTCAAGTTCGACAACCGCCCCCCTATAATTAGAACTACCCCAAGTTTCCAACGACGACGATTCAGACCTACCAGAACAGTCAGGTTCAGAAAGCCATTCTCGCTCCGCTTCCCTGGGTGTCATCCCGGAACCAAGCTCAAGTTCAGGAGACCGACCACGAGGACAAGGTTTGGTGTTCCTGGGAGGAGGCGTGACGAGGTGGTCAGACCTAAGGGGGATCGGTTCGGAGACAGGATTGGAGAGTTGTTGTCGGCGTTCAAGTCAATGAGGCGATCAACAGAGTTGGAGCATCGAGTGGATAGTATGTCTGATGTCGGGCATGCCAAGGATCCGTTCCCGTCTCCCATTACTCCGGCTTATGTGAGGAATGGTAGGGCGAACGAGGAGAGCTCGGATGGGCTCGATGAAGTGGAGGACGCGTGTAGGAGCTTCGAGAATTACTTGGTTGAGATGATCGTCGAGGAAGGCAAGTTGAGGGACTTGATGGATGTGGAAGAGCTTCTTCAGTGCTGGAAGAGCCTTAATAGTCCTGTCTTCATGGATTTGGTGAGCAGATTCTATGGAGAGCTTTGCAAGGATCTCTTCTCTGGAGAGTATGAGATTGAGACCGAAATGTCGGGCTCCATCGATTGATGATTTTCCATTCGTCTTCTTCGGATGTGCTCATGTTTTTTCCTCTGTTTTCGCCTATCCCTTCATGGTCAATGTTCTTGTTGATTTCGATCCGTAGAAACTGATGCAGCCAATCTTTTGCATCTGTTCGAATAGTTAAAATCTTCATATTTGACAAGATCAAGAACCAGGGTGAAACCAACTAAGAACAGGATGATCTTTTTGGCTTCATGATCAACAAGAATTTTGGCAAAGGCATTGCATCTTCATCACTGGCATGTAGATGACTGCAAACATGTATGAGAAAACAGTATCGCTACATTCGTCCAGATCCAAAACCAAAAGCATACATTTTCATCATAAGAAAGTCAAAAATTAAGATCTCTCACATACCTTGTCCACCATTAACGACGAATGCGACCCCCCCGGTTTTCATTGTAAATGTCGAGCAACAACTCCGCTTGACTTGATATGTGAAATGTTCAGCAATAGGTATGTCTGGATACTGAGTACTGTCAGAGACTGCCTCCAGCTCCAACGTTTGCAACTAAAGAACTTTTGGTCGGAACGTGATCACAGACACCATCAAGGCCGACTCTTCCTTGAAGGGAAGGGTTGACTGGAACACAGCGCCTGGTTGCCTATGAGCCAATACACGATAAAATCAAAGTTCTGGTTCAACATGGAATCCTTACAGCAGGTGCCGCACTAAAACGAATCGTCATAACTTAAATATCCACTCTCTAGAGGCCGTCTTTTGGTCAGTTCCAATCAGAAATCTAACCTCTTCCCTGCTGATTTGTAAATAGCACTGATCATTGAATTCTAAATCCGAACCCTGCAAGAGTTTCAATACCAGAATGCATTCCAAAACCTTTTGATCTAATGCAAAATGAGGCGCCCACTCCCACAACATGAAAGAGCGATAGTTGAAGAACCAACTATTCTCCAAAATTTTGCTATGGAACCAGCGGAGATGGAATCTCCTAGGTCATGGAGCGGAAGATGAAATCTCCTAGGTCATGGAGCAAATCTCCCATGCAGTAAACGGAACTATTACTCCCAACACATAACCGATCAACAAGACGAGCATCTAGACCTCCTCCATCTATATAACAATATCCTCAGCTCGTCGACACTAATAAGAAAGCTGAAACCTTTCTGAGCATCTCGGTAACCTGAGGCCCCTTTCCGGCATAGACAAAATCATCTTCAACCTTTTCACACGTCTGAACAGGCGACTTACCCACTTAGCCATACACATTCTCCAATTATCTCTTTAGCGAAAACCCAATCACAGCAAGCCATCTTCTTTGCTTTTGACGTCCCAATCAAATTGAGTGCTACTACTTAGGTGTTCCAATAGTTAAACAAATTCAAATAATATGGAAAGCCAAAATGAATCACCAATAGTCATTGCAGGAACACCTCCCGCCCTCAAACCTATGAAATCTGGTGTAGTCCCTCACGATAATAACTCGCCCGGTGCACTTTGACATAAACTTGATCGCAGTGTGGCAATCACCGCACATGCGCAAGTTCTTCATAACCCGGATGGGCCTTTCTGGAGGAAACGTGATCAATCCAAACGCAACAGCTAACCGTTCACTATGATACTTGATCGCTTGATTCTTCTCATGGTCATCTACTCGTTGCAGTACAAAGCTCGTGTCAGCTACATACCCAGCACGCTCCATTTCCTCACCAAGTTCCTCCAGCCTCCGATATATTTGCTCGCATTTTGGATGGCGTTTCTCCCCTGCAGCAAACGTGTGGATTTGGGTTCCTTCCTCGACCCAGCTCAAACCTGTCTCTTTCTTCACCCCTCTGTCTCTAAGCATCTTCCTTGCCTTGGCTGCTTCCTCGAAACGTCCTGCAGCAGAATACGCATTGGATAAAAGCATGTACATGCCTGAACCCACGGGTCCCAGCTCAAAAATCCTGTCTGCTACATAAGAAGCTAGATCAGTATCTTTATGGAGCCGACATCCGGTCAGGAGAGCTCCCCAAACCGACTCTGTCGGTTCTATTGACATATCGTCAATAGCTTTGCGTGCCTCTTGCAACTTTCCAGCACGTCCAAGCAAATCTACCAGCGAAGCATAATGCTGATGCTCGGGTTCAATCCCGTGTTTCTTCATAAGATCGAAGTAACGTTTTCCCTCGTCAACAAGACCAGCGTGACTGCACGTGTAGAGAACGCACAAGAAAGTGATGAAGTTCGGATTAATCCCAACTTCTCCCATCCGATCGAACAAATCCAACACTTTCCTGGTATGAGCATGCTGCGCGCACGCGATCATCATCGCGTTCCACATCCCCAAGTTCTTGACCCCCACCTCATCAAAAACCCTATAAGCATCCTCAACAACACCACACTTCGAGTACAACGATACCAACGAGCTCCCGACAAAACACGACGAATCATAACTCAACTTCACAATCAACCCATGAACCTGCCTCCCTAACTCCAACATCGTCCCGCACCCACAAACCTGAACCACAGACGTCAAAGTAAAATCATTAACCTCCAAACCCTCCTGCAACGCCTCCCTAAACAACCCCAATGCCTCCTCGGTCTTCCCCGCCTGCCCGTACCCATAAATCATCCCGCTCCACGACACCACATTCCTCACAGGCATTTCATCAAACACCTTCCGTGCATCCCTTACCGCCCCGCACTTCCCATACAGATCCACCACCGAGCTCCCGACAAACAAATCGGCCACATACCCACTTCCCAGCACAACCCCATGAACCATCCTAGCCACCTCAACCCGGCCGATCACCCCGACCGCCTTCGCCACGCTAGGGAAGATCCTATCATCACCCTTCCCACCCTCCCTCATCATGTCCCTGAACCCGTCCAAAGCCATAATGGGTATCTCGTTCTGAGCGAATGCGGAGATCATGGAACTCCAAGTTGTGTTAGATTTGAAGCGGGTGTCGTCGAAGATGCGGCGGGAGAGGTGAGGGAGCTGGGATTTGGAGTAGAAGTTGATGAGGTGGTGGGAGACGAGTGGGAGGAGGTTGAGGGAGGTTTTGATGATGTGGGCGTGGAGTTGGAGGCCGCGGGAGAGGGAGCGGGTGCGGGTGAGGGTGACCAGGTCGGTGCAGAGGTTGCGGTAGTTTGATTCGAAGGAGGATTGTGTGTAGGGGTTTTGAGGGGTTTGTGGGTGCATAGTGGGGGACAATGGGGATGGTGGTGGAGCACAGGCGACTGCGGTGGTCAATGAAACTAGGTGGTGTCTTTAGTTTTTTTTTTTTTTTGACATTGAGGTTATTTTTTAATTAATATTAAATTTAAAAAAATAATTTATATAATCATTATTATTTCATAATAAATTTATAAAAAATATATTATTATTTTTTAAAAATTACACATATACCCTAAAATAGATGACGTTATTATGAATGATTCAAGACACAAACAAACAAACCATATTTTTATAACCTGACGTAGGTGTTCTCACAGATCCACAATTGGTTGACTTAGACGTTAGACATGAAATCTATTTGTCTTTGGCAATCACCCTCACAATTATGATTCGTCATAACGTACCATATCAGCTCTCTAGAGGCTGTCATTTGGTCCGTTCTAATCGGAAAACCAACATTCCATGAAAATTTGTCGTTAGCACTCCACCCGCACAAGGCCACAATCCTAAATCCAAACCCTGCGAGTGCATCCACACCGGAATGCGCTCCAAAACCTCCTGCTCACACGCAAAATGAGGCGTCCACTTCCTCAACACAAAAGAGCGGGAGATGAACTCTGTCTGGTCATGGAGCAAAATACCCAGTGTAGTAATATATGGAACCATTACCCCCAAAAGATAACCGAACAACGAGTTCGCCCATTAAGCACCAGCGTATAACTTCTTCCATCCATATTGTTAAGATAGATATTATCAGGTCTTTTATCATCAATTTGAAATTTTAATAGAATTGCTTCTCGGAGTTCTTCCTCATTTATTGTCACCGATATGATTTATTTATGTGTATCTTATACATATGGACTGGGTCACACTTCATGTCTCAAATGAGTCTTTGTGGGAGGGATGTTAAGATATACATGATGTTAAGATATACATTAATGAACTTCAGCCATGCTTTTGATAAAATTATTTTCTCGACACATATAGCAACATCCTCATCTCGTTGACACTCATAAGAAAGCTTGAAACCCTTCCGAATATCTTGGTAACCTGAATTCCTCTTTAGTCTCTCACGATATTAACTCGCCCTGTGCACTTTTGACATGAACTTGATCGCAGTGTGGCAATCGATATATGCACAAGTTTTTCATGCCCCAGATGGGCCTTTCTGGAGGGAACTTGATCAATTCAAATGCAACAGCTAACCGTTCACTATGATATTTGATCCTTCTCATGGTCGTCTACTCGTTGCAATACAAAGCTAGTGTCAGCTACATACCCAACGCGCTCCATTTCCTCCTCTAATTCCTCCAATTTTCCTGGTAAGGCGATGTAAATTCCTCGAGATGACAGCCAGTAAACAATGACGTGGGAGATCAAAGAAACATTGGGATGAAGTTGTTAAATAAGACCTAATCTTACTAAGATTAACAAAGGATATGGACGAGAAGAAGAATATCAGTGTCTGGCCTTGAATGGATGGCTGAGATTTGGAGATTTGAGTTGATGAGATATTTTGTGTGAGATTGAACTCTGATTTGTTTATGTACACTGAAAATAGTGTTCGAGTGATGATCATGTTAATACAATGTTGACATGGGGGACCAAGGTTTGGTTTCTTCATGTTTTGTTGTTGATGTTCATTGTTCCGGCCGGATTTCAACGGGTATATTATTTGTTCCGGTCGGATTTAAACTACGTGCTACTTGTTACGACCGGATTCTAACCGACGTATGAAGTGTTTCTACGCGCTAGTATGCATATTAGACGTATTAATAAAATGAATAGACATGACCATATGAAGTTTTAATTACAAAAAATAACTCACTATAATTTCACTCCACCCCATCATCAATTAAAATATCACCTTTTCAAATATAATTATTCTATCAAAAATCAATTTCTTAAACTTTATTATTTTTAAACCCAACATATGACGAGTTGGTTATGTTGGACCGATGACGATGGACTCACAATAGGATGACGATAATGTGTTGACAACGACGGACTGACGATATATTGACGATGACAAACTAATGACGATTAGCTGATAACGCAGATTGACGAACAACAAAGTACGACGGCTGAGGATGATTTTTTTATAGAGTACATAGTGTAATCTACAACACTAAATACCTTACTTGAAGAGATTCTTTAAAACTCTTCCCATTTCTTCTCTAATTCAGTTAGTTTCTAACAAGACATATCCTTCAAGTATTTGTGAGAATCTGTGACGGTTGACACAACACTTCGTTCAGTTAGCCTGATCTCTTTGTTTCACAGTAAGTCAAATCAAACACTTGTGTATTTTTCATTCAGATCAATTTCTGAAGCTCTACTACAATACTTTATTAAATAAAGACAAGATTCCTAGACTAGCCGTTTCCTAATTTGTACCTAAAAATAATCTCTTAGTCTTTCATTTTGATCGAGAATTGTTCATAAAACTAGCTCCCAACGTTCCTTAGGTAAAGCTAATGCTGGTTCTGGTAGGAATTTTATAGTTTTCTAAAGCAAGTTCTTTATAAGTAAAATTGATATCCAAGCTACTACTAGTAGGAAATAAGTTTATTGAAGAAGATTTAACACAATTTCATCATTTCTTTCAATTAAGTATTATGTTGTCTTTTGGAATTAGTTTGGTGCCTTTTTACGTATTGCACCGCCAACTAACTGATTAATACCCTATACCAACCAACCCAAAAAGAAAAAAAGAAAGAAATTCGAGATTTTGTAATGCAATGATAGCTCAGTAACAAGTAATTCCTCAAATCTTATGATCAAGATGAAATTTTGTATATTTCTCCAAACCTTGTACTTGATAGGATTGTATGGGCTGGTGTCTTCGGCTTTGTCGTATACTCATGGCTTGTCTACTTGCAAATGGTCCCAAGTCTAGTTCCATTTCTTTCAAAGGGTTTTCTTGGTTGCTCGCTGTATATAAATAGCAGGATGCAATAACCAAAGGGATCACATCATCCAGCATTACCAACTTTCAGTTCCTACAAATTCAGCATGACGTTAGCATGGCGACCTCCCAGCTTGTTGGAACACTTGTTATCCTCAGCATTCTCGCTGTGGCAGCGATGTCTGTTCACGGCCACTGCGACAGATTTTTGCGTTACTGAACAAAGAGATGTGGCCGAAAAATGCACAGCTTTTGCAGAGGACAAAATAGATACCATCCCCCAGGCTTGCTGTGGAGGTCTCAAGAAATTCAGGAAACCCATCAAGGATAAGGCGGACGCTGTCAAGGCATGTTATTGCCATCAATCTCTTGTCAGGAGCATCATCACGGAAGTTGACTTGGCTCGATTGTATGCTCTTCCTGACCTATGTGATACCAGGTTCGGATTCTCGCTTGATCTCAACTTCGACTGCCACAAGTAAGTTAAAATCTACATCAAGTTCTCCCTCGATGGCAATTGCAATCGACTGACACTTTCTATGCACTTGTATGTTTGTTGCAGGGCTGAATAAGCTATATGAGGATGATGCAAACTTAGTTGCCGAAAAAGATTGTATACTGCATCATGTATTAGTACTAAATAAACGAAACCGATGTGCGAAACCGATGTGCCTCCACTCTGTTGTCGACCTGTTGCTTCACTTCCCTCAATATATCATCTGCACGTTCTGTGAATTCTGTACAAATCTGTATGGAGATCATATTTAATTTGGCCATTTGTGCTTCATATTTTTGTTCAATACTACGAAAACCACATATACATAGTTTTCCATTGTCGATATAATTACAAGTCATACAAGAATAAGCCGCTGCAGAGCTCGGAAACCTTAATATGATAAGTGGAGTCTATTATGTCCAAGCCTGATCTTTATAGGAGGAATAAACCACTATAATCTATAACATATATCTCGGCATCAGTAGTTAGCTTTTTCCCATGTACTATCCAATTTGTCAACAAAACACCAGATATTAGGATCTAAACCCAAGAGCAGACCTAACCCTAAATGACTATAATGGTCATCTAATGAATATTACAATGACATTCTGATATCCTTATTGATTTTGAAATACATGTTACCCTTTCCAACATTGCTATATTGGATCTGCACAACAGCACATGTGACCGATGATCCAATTCCAAGAGCGTGCCAAAATCCTGAAAGACTTGACTTATAACTCGGTCCTCAACTTTGCGGGATGTGGTCTCACATAGTAAAGAT
The DNA here is from genome assembly GCA_001925005.1 of Drosera capensis. NCBI lineage: Eukaryota > Viridiplantae > Streptophyta > Magnoliopsida > Caryophyllales > Droseraceae > Drosera > Drosera capensis. Next base: position 37,553 of record LIEC01000249.1, read on the forward strand.
CCGCCATGGGTGAACTTAGATGTTAGACATGGAATCTATTGTCATAGACGATCACCCTCTTCGACCATGGCTAAAAGAAACTGAGGGATAATTATGATTATCGCAACCCCGCTGGTATTGCTTCTCCAAGGCAGCTATATTGGAGCATAAATCCAGATGGGACAAAATTGAAATTAGTTTAAGTTGATCGAATTCACAAAGGAAGCAATGTGTTTTGTTTGGGTAATCAGACATTAGATCCCCCAGCAAGTGCTATATACTGATATAACAGTGACGGTTTAGGCAGCGGTTTTTTGACCTTTTGCAGCGCTTCTGAACCGCAACTGAATGTATAATATGGTTTAGTGACACGGAATATGGATTGATTTCCAGCTTCACAAAACTAGTAAATTCAGGCGATGAAAACAACTGAATCAGGGATCACAATAATCGTGAACGATATATTGTTATTCACGAGGATCACAGCTTTTCGGTTCTTTATCAGAGAATATAAGGAACCGTCATGATGAACCAACACAAAAAATGTAGAAAACCTATGCTATATGGTCACGGATAGCTCTGTGGTAGAAACTATATTTCGCTTTTGGCCTCTAAGGAAGCCGAAATCCTTATTGGATGCTGCATTAGGATAACTTAGGCATCAGTAGTGTTAGGCATAATATTCGCAACAAAAAATACGGATATAACAGATTAGTCCGACTCCATACTCAGTTTGGTCGTGGCCTACAATAAGGATACCGACAACAGACTCTTATGATCTTTACACAAAATCAAGAACATTCCTCTTGGTTTATGATTCAAATCTAGCTGTACTTGCAACCATATACTAAGTCAAACGGATTTTCTATATCGACAGAAATAGAAAGAAAAAAATGCAGCAACCAAAGCAAAGCACCCCAACTCACACCCCATAAATGGCAAATCAAATTTTCTTTAATTGAATTATGAGTATGAAGTCAAACAAATATCCATATGATCGAGATCTCACAATCTCAATTTCTTCAAGCAAAAGAACGAGAACCGTCTCTAGAAAATGCCTAGAGATCCGACAAGGATGAAGTTAGTATTAGGGTGTTTAAAGAGGGAAGAGTTCGGTAAGTTGCTTGACCTCCTCAACAATCTTCAGTACGGTTCATGCGACAGAGATAAAAGCCTCGTGTCCGCCCAGGTGCACCACCTTTGAGGGAGGAGACATCCAACACAAACCTGCCAACCAAACACAAAGAGGAATACAACTTCATAAATCATCTCCGTCTATGTTTGAAAATTCATTACAGCCGGCTCCAAGTCTATGTAAAGAGGAGCTTGAATGTAAGGTAGACAATAACGGTAATAATGGACCAATCTTTGTTTTATGCCTTCCTGATCCCTACAACCAATCTCTAGCTACTAAGATAAATGAACTAAAGAAGAGGAGAATCGGTATCTGCGTTAGCAAATTGGAAGCCTGGCTTCGGAAGGAACTTACGGTAACATCTTTTCTTTATCTGGATCTTCTGTGACACAGTCTATATGAATCTTTCCATCACCTTTTGCTATCGAACTAATTGGAGGCAAATCAAAACCTACAGGCACTGGTGTCATAAACAGAGTTCGAGGGTTACTGATGAAACAAAAGCTTCAAGACTGGCTAATGAAGAATAAGTTCTCAACACAAAGCACTTACGGATTACCTGGACCGATAGGGATGTCGGCAGATTCGGGGAGACCTAAGAGTTCCTGCATCAGGGAAACCATTTTATACACCAACAGGAACTATTTCACCATAAAAGGAAAGACAGGAACAATTGAATAATGGAGAATGCTATAAAGACGTATTAAAAAACCAAAAAAAACTCCAAAGAAAACTTCTCCCTGTGTTATGATGAGAAATACCGTAAATAGACCAACTAGAAACATAGGGATGGATGGAGAAAAAAGGATCATTATTAGTGCATCCCATTGCATAAATGTACTCAAAAGAGAGCAGAATCACCTTTAGATTCTTGTAACAAGGTTCAAGATCATCATTCACCAAGGCATGATCAAAAAGGCCTGGCGATCTACCTTGCTCGAGCTCTACCTTTGCGTTACGCAGGCGCTTTTGAATTTGTTCTTCGATCTCTGTGCCTCTGAGAAAGATATCAAGAGTATTTATCAAACAGGACTACAACCCAAAAAAAAGAAAAAAGAAAAGAGAAAAGAGACATCCTCACTTCCTGACTCCCGTACCTTGCACGAAGACGTTTCTCAAGATCTTCAAAAGACGGAGGGAAAACGAAGATGAAGATTGCCTCGAGGGAACTAATCCTAACTGACCTTGCCCCATGAACGTCGATGTCAAGAATGCACCTCTACAATGACAAAGGATGAGTAAACTGATGTCGTGTGTCAGAGCATAGTAAAAAAAGCAACTTGCTACAATTATACTACCCTACAAATTTTCGATTTTTTGGAACAAGAATGCTAGGACAACAAAAAATAACTTTAGGGCCTAATATGACCACAATGAGTTGTGCTCTATCACTGCATCACATCTCAATATAATTTTCTCTTCAGAACTAATGTAATATAAATATCTCACCTTTCCTGCATCAGCAACCACCTCAACGGCTTCGACACTGGTTCCGTAAAGGTTTCCATGAACAGAAGCATACTCGAGGAACTTTCCTTCGTTTATGTCCTTCTCCATCACACTTCGCACAGTGAAATGGTAATGAACCCCATTCACTTCTTTCTCCCTTGGCGCACGTGTTGTGTGGCTAACAGAGAACCCAAACATTGAGGGGAATTCCTTCATGAGTTTGGATACCAATGTTCCTTTTCCCACTCCTGAAGGACCGGATATAACAACAGGTTTTCCCGGATAGCCATGAATTCCTTTACTCCAAGCAACTACAGGGGATCCAAGAATTTCCCTTTGCTGCCTGACAAACTTAGTGTCCACCTAGAAAGAAAAGCAATGATATTCAGCATATTTTTCACATAAACAAGGGACCTATTACTAGCACAATGTGGGAATAAGGAACTCAGGCTTCAACTACACATGGGGTGTTCACTGATAGCATGAACTATGAAAACACTTCTTTTCTTTTCTGGCAACATAGGAACATGCACCAGCGTTGAATGACGTAATATGGCTATAACTATGGATACCGGGTATACCAACAAGACCAGTAGACAGGAAATAAGACTTAATGGTATTTTCATCTTGGACGGTTTAAACTAGATATTGAAAAATTGCTCCTCCAGCTGGAACGCCGAAGAACCGGAAACCTGAGGAGGCTGATAATGATGGTACTAGATGAAGTAAACATCACTCAGTATATTCCGAATCGGAGATGCACCAACCTCAAGGAACCAAATGCCGTCATTGAGCCCCAAATTACTCTTAATGACCAATATGCGGTCATGGTTATCATCAAGAAGAATAGAAAATAGACCGTCGCTTGGTGTTGGTTTCTTTCCTAAAATTATAGGATTCAACCTGCAGTGCCAGCAAAAATGAGTTCTCCAAACCACAGATTTATACATCAGTGTTCAAGACTATATACACAATTCCCACAACTCACCAATGTCCTGTAGACTTGTTAAATATCTTTACTCCAATCTCTAAATGATCATTGGCTCCTCCGATTACATACTACATTAGAGAGAAAAGCAGAGAATCTTCATATATTTGATAACAACCAACAATGATAGCCACAAGAAGATGGTAAAAATTCCCATACTTTAAAATCACCAACATCTACGGATGTCTCACCGCCCCTCGAAACCAAATCAAGCCCGTTTGAACAACTCTTCTTCTCGTCATCAACATAAAAAGCAGGAGCCTCACCCTGATTTCAATAACCGAGACCAAATCACGTATAAACTCACAGCAACTAAGATCCTTAATCAAGTCAAATAAACTAAACCAGGATTAAAAAAATGGATTGTTTGCCTCATCTGTGATAGAGGACTGAATCTGCATTGATTAACAATCAAAAAGATGACAGAAGCTACAAACTCACCATGAAGTCAACTTATGCTTCACTTCAAAACAATACCCTAGTCAGATCACACAACAAAAACTCAGATCACCTCATGCCAATCAAATCACATAGAAAAAAGATGACACAGAATCTCATTCTCAACAACAAAATCAAAGAAAGCAGTAAAAAAGAAGCACCAAAGAAGAACCTTTAACAATGTAGAAAGAAACTAGACAAGAAGAATCGAACCCAGATGCCCTTCTTATACGAAAACACCAAATTTCAATTAAAATAGACCATCACCGAATCACACAAAATTGTGAAGAAAAAAATACCTGAAAAATAGGGAATCAAAAAGGGGCCTTAGATATAATTGATTAACACTCAATGTGACGAAGACCCACTAGCAAAAATCCTAGTAAAAACGAGGTCCAGCTATCTGGGTATTGATTAAACCGTAAGAAATTCAAAGGGTAGCTGTCAAAACGAGAATTTAGGGGAAATTTTCAACTGGGTCGATCAGATTAGGACGAAATTTGGGTGAAACGAATGATTTAGGGCAGTGGAAGAAATTGAAGGGGGAAGAAAAGAGGCGAAGGGTTTTCATATTCGTTGAAGAGAAAGCATAGAGAGAAGGAAGATGGGGCGCAATCTAGGCTGGTTGGCTTGAAAATTTTTGGTTGTATTGCATTCAATTCAAGTGAACGGACCATTGAGATACCTGACAACTTCTTTTGCATTTTATTAGAAAGGCTTTTTCCAATTATAGTAGGGGATTTTATAATTGGATTAAGAAAACATCAGTAAAAACTCTTTATTAATAATATCAATAATTAATATCCTAATGATTTTGGAAGAAAAAATATATAAAATCAAAAAAATAAATTTAGGGTGAATTATCTAAACATACAAAATTTAGAAAAAATATCAAAAAGATACACAAGTAATTTAAATTTCAAAAACATACAATTCATTTATCTCATTTAAATCTCTAACCCTATTCTCATATCCATCTAACCCCTACCATCATCCAACCGCCGTCGAAATCTGTCCAGAATCCAACCACCGTCGTCGAAATCTGAAATGTCGTAGGAATCTTCGTTGAAATCTGGCCACGTTGCCCGAATAAAATCAAAATAAAACGTATAATCAAAAATGAAAACAAAGCGTCAATATAAAATGAAATAGAACGCCAATATTTTTTTTAATTGACGTTCTGTGTAGGTCATGGTTCTTCTGCAGCTCTGTTTCGCATATAAAGAAAAAACAGAATGCCTAAACAAAAACACAGAGCGCCTCAAACAGAGTGGGAGAAGAAAAAACAAAACACCTCAAATATAGAGTCTGAACTAACTATGCCAACAAAATGAAACAGAGTCCCAATACAAAAATGAAACAGAGTGTCTATTCTGACACTCTGTTTCGAAACACAACGCATGAATAAATAAAACAGAATATGTGTATAAAGAAAATAAAGCGTATGAACAAATAAAATAAAGCGTCTTCGTAAACAAATTAACACAAGCAGTAACAAAGCGAGGACAAGGTAAGCATGCATCGTGCAGATTAGAGTATCAAAGCGAGAAGGCAGCATCTTCATAAACAAATGAACACGAGCAGTAAGCAGTTACTGGAGGCCGTTTCAAATGAACAGATCATTTTTTCCTCTTCTTTTATCTTCTCATTTTTTATGATAAAACAAAGAACAGAACAAATTTGACAACCATAAACACAAATTGATAAAGACTCCGAGACCTGCTTTTAGCTGAAGCAATCCAGTCTCGGGGTTTGAACTGCTTCTCATTTTTATCCCATTTATACCTAATCAAGCACCGCTAATTCAGGTATACGCTAAATAAAAATCCTGAAAACCAAAATAGCATGAAGATGAGAAAGATTACCCTCCAATAACCCCAAGAAGAACAACATCGGATTGCTTTGCTGCCGCAAGGGCGCCCCCAGTAGCATCAAATACAGCTCCTCCAAATGGCATCTCCTTGAACCCAAAATCGATATCTAGAAGACGCATAAATCAAGACAGTCAAAATCTCAATTTTATCATGCGATTCTAGACCCGTCTTACAGAATTGATTCAACAAATGAACACAAATTAGAGTGGAAGAACACCAACCTTCACCCTGCACTGCGTCTCATCATAACAACACCGCAAGCCTCCTACACAACCTGGTCTAAAAAGGTCGCCGCTCTGGTCCTTCGTTACTTTATAAAGGTCACATCTGCACTCCGTGCATCCTAATATATCTATCCCATTTCGATTAGGTTGGAGATTCGGGTGAAACCTTACCTGAGAGTGGAATTAGAGTAATTAAGTGAGGGACCAAAAGTGTTTTTATGACAAAAAAAAAAGTGATTTAGAGAAACTCTTCTTTTTCCTGATAAGAAATATTTTCGTAAAAAGTTTTTCAAGAAAAAATTTTTATATCAATAAAAAATTAAATCAATTCAAATAGTTTTAGTAGATAATTAATGATATTTAATAGATAATTAGACGATAAATCACTTAATTTAGGTGGCATAAAAATTGACATAAAGAAAATAAGTGACAAAATTAGGTTTTAGGTCATTTCGTATAAATTTGATATTTTCATATTAAGATCTTATTTAATAGTATTTGTGTATTAGGATTGTATTTCATTCATATTTTGCACTCTTTTCTTATTATATCATCAAATAAGTCTTTTAATCCAACAAAATAAATTATAACATAAGATTATTTATTATTAACGTTAATTATCATGAAACCAAATTTTACAGAATTTTTCGGCTCCTTATCATATTTTGATCATGATTTTTTACAAACAAGTTTTATAATCCCATTGTATAAATTATGATACTCAGTAATATACTATTTTTGTTATTATTTGAGAAATAAATTGTCTCAAAATTTTTGAGTCTTTACACCAACGCATATTATTATACTCAAGGTATAATAATACTCATCGCCACACAATAAATCTAACCATTATCTTTTACCATAATTCTTCACAGCAAATTTTCGATCTCTTTTTAAGTGACAACGGACAACGTCTCCAAGTCCTATAATAAAATAGGATACGCATATTAAGGCACACCCTTGTGAATAATTGTTTACCTTATTGAGTTGAGCATATTCGTTCGTGCTTCTTGGAAAATCGTCATAATAATATTATATGGTGCTGTCAAGTTTTGAGCGAATTTTTTGATACTTATTTTGATAGTTCATAATGATGATTTTATGGATTTATCATCATCAGAAGTGTTTGTGCATTTGGAGTTGTTTCGGGATCAAAAAGATTCATTTTTTGATTCTATCCAATATGATATTTCGATAGATTTAAATCTATAACTTCTCGTATACATCTCCAAAAATTATTTCGTAAAATTTTAAATAAAATAGACTTTATAATCTTTCCATAAAATTAGAGTTTTCATCATAAAACCTTACCAACAATAGCAGTTTATTCGTTTAAATTTATATTTTTTTGTTAGATCAGATAGTTTGATCTTATTTCACTAATTAGTTTATAAATCCTTGCGCACAACTCCAAATCTAGATTTTTTAATTATTATGGAAACTAAACTTCAAGGGATTTCCATTGATATAAGTCTCATTTTCTAACTCATTCTGTGTAATTTCAAATCAAGTCATAAAGTGATCCTTATAACTAGTTTTTATAAATTAATATATTTGTATATTTTAATTTATATCTTAAGATTCACAATTGGAAATCATGATCTATCAATTCTATCATAAACTAAACATGTGAGGATTTAACATATATTACAATCGAAATTTGTCACATAACCTATGATTTTCCATAAATTTCTAAATAAGATGATCATCTTCTTTTATTAATGATGAAGGACCCTCGTCGTTTTCTAACCCTAACTTCTCCTCTTCTCCTTAAACTCTTCTTCTTCTCTTCTCTTGCTTATCTCTTCCCTTGCATGGCAATGAGCGTTTTTATGTTTGTAAGAAGTTTTCAATGAGAAAAAAGCTTGTATTTATAAAAAAAATTAAATCAATTAAAATAGTTTTAGTGGATAATTAGTAGATAATTGATTTAATTTAAGTGGAAAAGAAATTGACATAAAGGAAAATAAGTGTCAAAATTAGGTTTAAATCATTTTTGTATAAATATGGTATTTTTATATTAAGATCATATTTTCACGTATTTGCGTATTAAGTTTGCATTTCATTCATTTTATATTCTTTCTTTATTATATCGTCAAACAAGTATTTTAACCCTGTAAAATAAGTTATAACGTATGATTATTTACTATTCACTTTAATTATGGTGAAACTAAATTTTACGAAATTTTTCAGGTCCTTATCATATTCATGTAATGATTTTTTACATACAAATTTTATAACCTCATTGTATAAATTACGACATTCAATAATATGTTATTTTTGTTATTATGTGAAAAATAAATTATCTTAAATTTTTCAGATATTTACAATAAAACTATTATATTAATTGTGAGATGAAAAGAATATATAAATTGAGCGTAGAGGTTTATGTGTTAGTCATCACTAAGTGATGAACTTATAATGATTACTCTATGAGTTTCTAATGAATACAAAAATTAGTCTATGTGATTTAAGAATTAGTTGTACTTTGATAAGTACATATTATAATACTCATCTAACCCATTTAATTTACAATAGTTTGATTTTATTTTTTGTTGATGTAAAATTTGACTCGTATCACAAAAGGTTCAAATGTTATTTATCGTAAATTTTATCGTGAATTGTCACTTGTGTCATAAAAACATCAAACTATATTCTCAAAACTTATCGTGTCATAAAATGATGTCATTATCCCAATTAAATTATGACATATTATTAATTGTAAAAGATAGTCACCATCATTTTGTTTGTGATATTTATTAAATGAAACCAACGAAGAGAAAATAAATCATGACATACAAGATAAAAAATTATGTGATCCTCGCTTTATATGATGAAAATTTAGTTTGTGACATAGATTATAATAAAAATGATAATTTTCATCTTTCTCAATATTTTTCCTTAATCATATTATTTGCTGAATAATTATAAAAAAACAAAAATTATAAAAACAACATAATTCAAAATGATATTTTTTATGTTTTCGAGGAGCTGAGTAGCTGTTTTTTGCAACATGCATAAAGGTAAACCTATTTGTTTTTTAAAACCAGCCATGTTGCCTAATGCCCCTCTCGTAAAATTAACTCTTTTTTTTAATTTTCAATCTTAAAATATTTTTAAAGTCACAGTTATTTGAAAATTTGTAAGGATTACAACATGTTGATTGATTTTAAATCAACACCCATATCTTCTATATATATGGGGTTGAAGGGACTCAAAGGGTTAAAGAGTCTTTAATCAATATAGTTAAAGACACCTATGAAATATGATGATAGACATCGTTTTTCAACAATCCGACCATTAGATATAATCATCTACTCCATTGATACATGATAACTAAAATTAGAATCATTTACAACACTGTAATCTTTAAAATTAAAAACCATTAGAATAAACAGTTTAAAATAGTCCTTAAACAAGATATATCATTCTCGAACCCACATGTCTATCAAATTTTACAAACATGATATAAACGTGTAGGTGCCAATATTCATATGTATAGTTGATGACGAACAACGTCGATTTTCGCGTTTTTGTGAATGCCTTTGGCCAAGATGACAGATGGCACTTTAGCCTCTTTTTAAAAAAAATATGTATATATATAAAGCATCATCTAAATGAAGAAAGATCTTCTAATAATATATTCCTCAAAATTCGACAGAAATTAATAATACCTTCCTCAGAATCCATAACTAATATTATGTTCATTAAAACCCGACCGCTTGAAATCCATCCGGAACTGCTATTATGCCCGCCAGAACAATTAATAAGCTGGCCCAAAACCCATCGCCGCCAAGCACTCTAATAAACTAAATTGCAACTAATCCCACTCCCAAACAACAAAGAACATCATTCATACACTGTTAAGCATAACACCAAAAGACCAGGAAAGCACAAACAAATCACACTAATACGACAAATCACTGACCTAGCATGATCTTGATGCACTGAATTGCTCATTCGAGATATGTGAACAAGTACACGAAACTAGAAGACAGTCAAAATCATATGAAGTCTAAGAAAAAGGGAGATTGAGATAGGCGGAGGTAACGGCAGTGGAGGATCGACGACAATGGTGGTGGTTACGATGGTGGTAAAGACAGGGATGAGGAAAAATATCCGAAAACCGAGTTATCGAATTGAACCGAATCAAAATATCGCATTCGATTCGATATATTCGATTTTTGATAAATTCGCTTAATCGAAATCGAAAAAATTCCCCTGGGTAAAGGAGTGGGAGAAGATGAAGGAGATGAAGTGTGGATCGACTAGGAGGTAGGAGAAGAGAGAGAGTTGGTATGCTGGTGTGATTTCTCAGGGGAATGAAGGCTTCTTCGTAATAACTCTGTGCAAAATAAGTTTTAAAATGATAAAATTTAACATGAACATTTAGATGCGTTGAACTGAAACATTACATGTCATTTGTTAGTATTTCTTTTATCTCAAATTAAATGCACCAGTTTAACCCAACACATAGTTTAAGGTGGAGGTTGAATTTTCGTTGATTTAGTTATAAAATCCATTATTTCGTGATAATAGTAGGGTTTACTTTTACAAATATAAATGAGAATAAATAAAATTTATGAGTGGATAGAGAGAAAAAAAAATGATATAAATAATGTGATATAAATAGAACTAATAAAAGGATTTTCACACAAAAAAATTTATCAATTTTAAAAACATAATACATATATATAATCAATATTTATCAATATGTTACGATTCATCTGAAACAAATATAGAACTTTGTCAAGACTTTTTACTATTTCATCAGTCCCATATTTTTTTCCATGACAAGTACTTCGAAGTTTATCGTTCTTATTCTTAACATGTCAAAAAAATATTAAATTGATTAAAAATTAAAATATACATTAATCTATCATTAGAGTCTTATAATAATTTTATAAAAAAATAATGTTTGATCGTACTAAATTATACCTTAAATGGTGTGTCATTACAAAAAAAATGAGATAGAGGGAGTATTGTATTCGATACACTCTAAGTACTTTCTCCGTCCTAGAATAAATATAACATTTTGTTGTTTTTGATATCTCATAATAATTATAGCATATTATATTTGAAAATTTTTTATCTAAAAAAAATATAAAATCTATCAAACTCAGTCATTATCTTTTCTCACAACTGTTATAATAAATCTCACAATTATCAAAAAAACATTAATTTTCATCAATTTTTTTATAAAAACTCAACACACACAGAAAATCTTGTGATAATCAATTTGTAATATTTATTCGAGAAAGGGAGTAATTTTTTTTATTTATTATTGCTCCAATACTTATTTATTTAAAACATTTCAAAAAATATATAACATATCTAATTTAATTATTTTTATATATAATAATAATAAAAATAATCAATATATATCATAATACACTATCATCTTTTCATCTTGTCGGGGAGGAACCACTTGCTACACCCTAGAGTCGGTCGCGTTCTTCCCCACCATCACAGCGATGGCGACTCCACTCTCAAAATTCCGCCGCCCGTTCTCCTCCACCGCCACCGCCGCCTTCTCCACCCTCCTCCGCTGCCGTCCCTTCTCCACCACCACTACCACCGCATCTCCCCCTCCATCCCATTCTCCCCTCGACGTGTCCTCCCAAATCGGCTCCATCCTCCCACTCTCCCACCTCCGAATCGGCACCATCATCCAATCCCTCGAGATCCGCCCCAACCAAGGCCCCAAACTTGTCCGCGCCGCCGGCACCACGGCCAAGATCCTCAAGGACCCCACGACCTCCCGCTACGTTCTCATCCGTCTCCCTTCCGGCGTTCAAAAGCTCATCAACACCAAATGCAGGGCCGTCGTGGCGACCGTGTCGAACCCGGGGCATAAGGTAAAGAAGAAGCTGAGGAAGGCGGGCGAGAACCGGTGGAGGGGGATTCGGCCGAAGGTGAGGGGTGTCGCGATGAATCCGATCGATCATCCGCATGGGGGAGGTGAGGGGAAGAGTAAGGGGAGGTGTTCGGTGACCCCGTGGGGGAAGCCGACGAAAGGTGGGTATAAGACCGCTTCGCCTAAGAAGAAGAAGAGGTTGTATGTTCATTGAGTGGGGGAGTATCAGTGTGAGGAATGCTGCTGATGGTTGCTTTCCGCCGTTAGGGGTTTTCTTTGGTTGTTTTGGAGGAGTGATTGGAGAATCATGTGGTTATGATGGGAACTCTATGGATGCGATGGAGAGTTTCCAAGCGAATGTGCAGAAGTGTTTGTCGCTGGCATTGTTCATTTGGAGTTTCACTTGAGGATTAAAAGCGTGGGTGCTCATTTATGGATTCTTGATGTTTTGTTGGATTAGTATTGCCAATCTAGTGATTGTCGAGTTATGAAGGATCTGTTTGCTCATATGTTACTCTCTTGTTATGAAGCTTTTTGTTATGGAATCGAAATATGGGATCATGAAATTTGTTTGGTTTCATTTCAATTGGTTATGCTAATGCAGCTCTTATGAAATCCCTGGTAGAAACACGAGGTTCACTTCTAAAATCAATTGTCAATAAGGGAAGAGGTCCATGATCTATTTATATTGGTGCAGGCTTTTCCCAAACTTCGACGTGAGTTTAGTGTCACTAACATTCCCATTCACTTAGTCCGAACAATGTTACTGCCAAGATTCTGCAGATTCAGAAATCAGTTTAGTAGAAGTATGCTGTACTGAATGGATGCAACGTAACGTTACATTTCTGTATGTTGGATTCCAACTGTGATTGCATAGTCTTTCCAGTTTGAGTTCCAGTTTTGAATTCAAGGTTTCTTCTTCTGCAACATTTGCGGATTGGATCAGGTGGGTTCGAACAGCTACTTAACAAGCTCGAAGGGGCATTGAATTTGAAAATTGGCTTGGTTTGGTTTGAATGGGCAAATGAGCTGAATTTTTTAGGAGCATTGAATCATATTCAAATGCAGTTGTTTGGTTTTCCGAAGCTTCTCTTAATCTTGTTTTCTTGAACAATTTGAGCAACTTGTTACTATGCTAATCGTTCTGTCTATCATGGCACGATCATTTTTTGACATCGTTGCTATTTCTGGATTGGTTATCCTCTTTTTTTTTTTTTTCCCCTGCTCATAATACTTACCAATTCGATCCATGGCCTTGCTTCATATATTCTAATATGCTTATGTTTTCAATTCATTTCGTGATTTGTACCAGGCTAACCGTATGCTAAATCTCTGCTTTTTTGTGTGTGTGTTTGATTTGATACCTAATAGAGATTCTACTTATATCTTTGTATAGAATTCACATCTAGATGTGTGCGAATTGCTATTAATTGGCTTGATTAGTCATAAAAAAGTTATTTTTCTTTTTGGTCTGCCTGAACAACTGTATCAGTGCCTAATTTCAGAACATGATTCATGGTCTATGTGATACTTTGTGTGTAGCAGAATTCCATCGATGGCTATGGGGTTTAGCCACCGAGTTCCCCCTTCAAGGCTCAAGCATTCAGCGATTCGCCATGAAGCATTCTGGTTTTCGTAACCATTGAATTTGGTTAATGCTGCAGCTGATTGATGATTTGATAAACAAATTTGTGGGGAATGTGTTTGATTCTGGGAGAGAACTCATTTGGATGGTTCTATGTCACTAGGTTTTGAAGCTTTTGTGAAATTTGTTGAAAGTTCTATACTGTTATCCATGAACTGGGGTGCCAGTTTTGTTGTTATATGTGGTCTGGTGCTGGTTCATGTTTGCACAAGCTAGATGTTTTGGGTTTATATATTGCTTTTGTAATGATCCTTTCTTCTTGCCCTAATCGGCCGCTTCCCTCAATAAGTATCCTTTTGCTCCGCGAGAATTATCCTTTCTTTTGGTAATATCCTATGATTTTTTTTCTTTTTTTCTTTTTCAAAATGGTATCTTAGGTTAGGAGATCAGCCGAGTGTGTCAACTCGGATCATGTTAAACGAGATTTGAAGGTCAGGCCGGTAACCCACACTATCATGTGTCACCCATGCGGAGGATTTTTAAACATTTGAGCCACGCTAGATGAGTAATTTCCTATGATTTTATTACTCAGAAATGTGAGCACAATTATCAATATCATATGATATGATATGTATTATATATTCTCTCTGTCCCAAAATAAATATCACAGATTGATCGATACGAGATTTTATGTGTGTTGAATTTTTGTGCAATTTGGTGATGAAATAATTTTTTTTTATGTTATTTCCTTCGTCCTATAAAGAATATAATATATACGTATTTTGTATTATTCTATACGTATTAATAGAAGTCTTATTTTCATATCAAATCATGTTTGATCGTCTTATCACGTGTATTAGATTGAAGTACGTAATTTACACCAACCATTGATGTTTCATGACAAATTTAAAAAAACAAATCGTGATTACACGTATGTCAAATTTTATATTCCGATTAAAATATTATATTCTTTATGAAACGGATAGAATAAAAGGATATAAAAATGAAATATTTTATTTATTTTTTGATGGATTAAACACGTTCAATTAAATTGGAATGAGGGAGTAAATAGAAAAAATAAAACAAAAGTGGGGTTCTAAAATTCTAATCCATCTGGTCGTTCTGATTCTGATTCTGAATCTGTTCGTTCTGTACTTTCCCAAGCGGCAGTGGCCGCTCGTTTCGACCGCCGCGTATCCAATCAGAAACAAAAAGAAATGGGATGCACAAGCGCTCTTAGCCATCTTGTTATTTTGCCGATCTCGTCTCCCAATCTTCCCAATTATTGCAAACTTCGCCAATCTCATCATCACCAGCCTCAACCTCAATTCTTCACATCATTTTCCGGGTCGCCGTCTGGCATTCACCCATCGAGATGTTCGCTTCGCTGGTTCAGCAGTCGTTGCCGTGTCATCTCGCGTATAGTAGTCGTATCCGCTCAATCTAATATCTTTCGAGGTTTAGTCTGATCTCACGTTATCTTTATATGTATCTTGCTCAGTGTTTTGATTGTCTTTGCCGTTATGGTTTTTTTTTCGTGCTATTGATGTGTGGTTGATGACCGATACAGATTCTAGTTTAAAGGGTTTATGATTTGTTGTGCGAGTGGTTATCTGGATTCATTAGAACTTGGACAATGAGATACGGTATTCTCTTTTTATTGTTTATTTGTGGATGAGTTACATTAGGCGTTATCTCTTCTTGAAATACGCATGCCTTTATAAGGTTCTGAGTAGGTGAAAGATGGAGAACATTGCTGTCATGGGGTGGTGTCCTATGGCCTTGTATTCGAATTGGGTTTAGATTGTGTTCATCCTCCCGTGAGAACCAAGGGCCCTAGACTCTACCTATGATAAAGAATATCTGGGCTGTTGTTATTATTGTAGTTTGAGAGGATCACCAATAGGCTTTGGCACTTGGCAGTTTAGATCAACTGGACAAATAAATAAGAAAGCTTCATGCTTATGATCCGCTCTAGCCGCTCCATAGTGGAAGGAAGTGATTAGCTTGGCATTGGACTGTTTATTCCTCTAGCTTCAGGATCATTGTCTTCCGGTTTGTAATAAATCAGGTTTCTGATGTCCAAATTTTAACTTTTAATGTATAATTATTTGTCAATACAGTTGTACAAACAGTTGTAAGAGTTGGTAAAGATGGGATCGAGGCAGGAACCAAGCTTGTGCCAGTAAGCAGTTTTCTCATTTCTTCTTATTCCTATTGTTTTTCATTTGTGTCGAACTCAGCATGATTCATGGCATGTCGAACTAGTCAAATAAAATATAGGGCATGAACGTTTGTTCTTTTGTTATGCCCTTAGGACCAAATCAAAATGTTGCTCCTTCTTAAACTGAAGTCGTCTTTTATTGTTTAATATTTTTGTTGCCAGGATTCGGTTCCTAGACCAATTGCCAGGGTTTTGGCCTCGTTTGCTGCAGTTTCCATTTTACTCTTTGCTCTCAAGTCATTCTTGTCCACAGTTTTCTTTGCTCTGGTGAGTATTCTCACCCGCTTGTGCTTCTTCGTTTCTTTCCTTTTTGGCATTAGTCTGTTATTTTTTTGGTAGTGAATTTGATACTTGATTGCCAATTTGCCATTGTGCTGCTAGCTCCCTATCAAACTCGAATTTGATGCTGAAGTTTCATCAGTCCATACAATGCAAAGTTCTTTTTACAACTTATAGTTACATTGAATCAAATTAGAAATCAGTATGGTGTGTGGAGTTCTACTTTTTTTCTTAACCTACAATGTGATTGTAATCTTTATTCCAAACTTATTGGGTATAAATATTTCAAGAGCTTCAAATTTGAATCCCGTTGCATTTGGAATCCGGATTGTTATTATCCTTTCATGTATAAGAATAAGTTGCACTGACCATTGGATTTTATGATTTGATCACAGGGTGTGATGGGGTTTGTATATTTTGTTTACCTGGCCTTGAACAAAGATAAAGGATCAAGAGTTGATACCGGGCCTTCTTCTACGGATAGTACTGAGCCTACTTCTACAGACGAAGTATTAGAAGAAGCCAGAAGGATAATAGAGAAGTACAAGTAGAAAAAGGTCTGGGGTCAGTATGATGATGAGTTCCCTCGCTTTGTTTGTAAATGCGCTTCATAATGACTAGACCTTTATTCGTTTATGTTATGTCATGCATCTAGGTAGGGTTGCTCTAGAAAAATGGGGCATCTTCGATTTGAAATGGTTTAATAATGAAGTGTGAGATGAATGGATTTGTGGGTGTTGCATACGAGTTCTGTTTTGGGGAGTATGAGTTAAATGTCTGATTTCTTGGGACAGTGTTATCATCTGTTCATTTCATGAGCTTAATGTGGGTGAATTTTATCAAACAGTATCTCGAAATACAAAGATGCTACTGGATGCGGATGTTCAATGCCATGGTCACCGGTCAAGTTGTATTTTCAGGCTGTTGCTTCTTCTAGTGTTTACCGGTTTGGGGGAAGCTACCACACCTTGCCTGCATGTTACCTTAACCTACGAACATTAGATTTGATGTCATGTTCCCTCTACCAGAGATCCAGAGTCAACAGGAGTATAGGACTAACAATTATTTTCAGATTTTAATAGCGGTATAGTACCACTGTGATATGCATGAGTTTTTGTAGTTCGTGCACAAGGTGACGAGAGTTCTTATATTTGGAAAAACCAGTCCCATGAAGTTGAATTTGTTTGTTCAAGAATATCAACTCCAAGTCTCCAAGTAGGCCATCACGCATGTTTTTGAGCACCAGGTTTTGATGGTTTACCTTCTAGAGCAGAGCTTTTTGTTAGAAGTTGATACTCTGAGTTCCCGACTCTTTGTTGCTTTGGAGAAGTGCAGTTCATGTCACACGATGAGGCCTGATACTTTGCAACAGTATGTTGGCTCTCGTTCAGCTGGGCATTCTGAACCACATTACGAGCTCTAGTATAGAACTCTACTACAAATATTACATTCAAAGATATAGAATACATAGTATAGAACTCGGACTCAATATACACCAAATGCATAGTTTGCGAATACACGAGGAAACTAGATCTTCTGCCGCCTTGCCAATGCTGATACAGAAGTAATTATCACACACATGACAAAGATAGCTCAAACTTTGGTTTTCCGTGATACTATCTTCTCGAATTCAAGCTTCCTGTGTTTTTGCCACTAATAATAGTTATGTAGTATGGTACAAGGGGGCGGCAACGCCTGAGATTGATCTTCTAAGAGCTTAAAAGAATGATCGCTTTGCAGGAGCTCTGCCAACAGTCCTCATGAGGTTGGCAAGTTCAATTATTCTGGCGATTTTTGTTCCTTTCCTTGCCTCAGCTGAAGCCCTCTTTTCCTGTGCTTTTCTCCGCGCCTTGGCGATATCATTCTGCATCTTTTCCATTGCTCTTGCCCTTTTCTCCTCCAGTTTTCTCTGGTTCGACATGGAGCTTCTGTCATTATTATTTCATGCACACATTGATATCCAAAATACTATTCTATATCCTCTCGCTTGAGCATTAGGTTATGAACCTGATGTAGAATGGGTTTATGAATATGTAGGTTCTATCGTGGACTATCTCGCTCCCTCGCAATGGACGACGAGTTCAGATGGTATATGAAAAAAAAATAGGACTGTAATTTTCATCTTTCAATTCACAGGAAACCTGGAATATCATATCACTCACCTCGACCTTCTGCATCCACAAAGTCGACTTCTGAACCTCCTCATTCTCCTGCCCGCTGATTATCGCATCTTCTCTCTTAAGCCGATTATTGATCTTTGCAAGCTTAGCATTCTGCCATGCCGAAATCTTCGCCTCCACCTCCTCTTTCTTCACTTTCTGCACAGACACCTCACTGTAGCTAACAGTGGCTGCCCGGTTTCCGTTACCGTGGCTAGGAGTACGAGATGCTACCGGATTCCCTAGATCAAAATCCGGGACGATAGCAAATGGATTCTCCGCCTCTTCCTCTCGGATCGTACCTATATGAGCACCGTCATTTCTATCATTCCCATCATTTCCATTGTCGTTGCTCGTAGAGCCAGCAAGGACTAGAGCGTTGAATTCCCTGCTCATTGTCGTGAAGTTTTCACTCGACGGACCATCGCTGACCATGGAAAGGGAATGCGATCGATGGCTGCTGGCATCCCAGCCATCCATCTCGCGACGTGGGCGTTGGTTCTCAGGTGAAAGGGCATGGATGTCTCTAAACTGAGTATTATCGTTATCGCTATTGTTATTGTTGAAGCTGGTTGTGGATGACTGATTGTTGGCCATATGGTTTCGTTTTGTGGCGATTGACGAGATGACAAGGTGGGGATTATTAGGTGGTTAGATGATGAAGAGGTTCGCGTAAGATCATGTAAGTGGTGAGAACAAGATAGGAAAGAGCTTTGAGAAAAAACCGCGTTGGTTCCTCAGTGTGTTTTGATATTTCAAGGAGTGGATGCAATGGGTTAACACCTGTGGGATATGAAAAGGACAGATTTGGAAGATCAGTAAAAGTAGTACAGTATGATTTATGTTTCGCATTGTTTGAAGCCTTTTCTAAGCTTAGAGTTCGTTCAGTGGGGATTTCGATATTCTGAGTATATTAAAAAAAATAAGGATAAGATATACGTATACATCATGTTTTATAGAGATATTTGTGTTCTTATACCTAATAAAATTATATGGATATATATTTTTATTATTGGTTGAAGCTTTTCGGAAATCTGAAACAGTAATAAAAGCTTGGCTTCATGGTAGTCGTTCTGGTTTTGTTGTTAAGCCATCGTGTTTTGATGATCATAGTCCCAAACTAATGGACTCGATGGTCAATACTTATAGGGGTGAACATCCTAACTTGGAAGATCCCAGAGTAGTGTTATATGCTGAACGCGTGACCTATGGTGGTAAAGGATATTCTTTATGTCATGTCGATGAACTAATTCACGGGATCCCATCATCTATGTTCTGTAGTACAATCGAAGTGCACTGATAAAAGAAGCATTGCTCGCGTGCGTTTGTATAATTATATCGTAGCAACAAGTCCGGTTTTGATTAGCAAAGGTGCAGAAGCAGCCAGGTGTCGCGCATTCTTCATATCGGACGAAAAGTGGGTGTCAAATTGCCAGCTTATGATAATGTTTTTTAGTGTTAGTTTAATGTGTCCAGATACGTGGCAGCAATTTGATAATGAAAGGTGACATGGCATGATATCAACACCGTGTTTGGTGATTAATTTTGCTATTGGAATTTGTAATCCATGTAACCATATCTGATATTGGAACATTGGTTCTAAGATTGCGCAACTCGGTTACGCGGGCATCACTATTAAATATTGTGTTGGCAGAACATACGATTTCCAATTAGAGAAAAATATTAATGAAAAAAATATTATTATAATAAATATATATTAGAATTTTTTTTTTTAGATGTTTTTGTTATTGAAAATTTTGAAATCATTTAACTTTTATGATTCATCAATATCTAACAATCGCAACACATCATGATAATATCATATTATTTTTTTTCAATATTAATTGCCCTATTTTTTATTTTATTTTTGAAAGCCGTACTTTATACTTGGTCTGGAGTGAAAGGAATAGATAAGCGTTTTCCTCTTACACGATGAACCCTGAGCTCCTTGTTCGAAGTATATTGAAGACTTGTAAAGCAGGAGTTGGGTGATTAGCCTGATTTTCTAATGTGTCAGTTTATGTTCTTACTTTGTTGTTAATAAGAGAGTTTATATAGGTGTTACTAAGAGAAAGCACATGAACATGGAATTTCACTTAAAAATCATTCGACAATTTTATTGGAGCATATGAATAGTCTAATATAATATAATATATATACTATTATTCAAGGCTTTCCGACGATATGTCATGATGTTTCATAAGACATCATCAATATCTTTTAATCTAATGACTTTTACTCTAATATTTTATAATCAATAATAAGATTAATTATTTATATTATTTATATATATTAAAATTTAATATTTCATAACCAAACACAATCATTCATTTTAATCTAATATTTCACAGTTAATCATAATCTGAATTTTATTAAATTTAATATGAAGAATTCTTCTTTGCTCTTATATACAATAACCTTCACAAACAAATAATTAGATTAGGTATTTAAAAGATAAAAATAAATGATAATATTTAGGAACTCCTTTTATTAAAATAAAAATATAAAAGCTAAAACAAAAATCAAAATATTCAAACATTACCTATTCAAAATAAAATGAAAAATAGTTCAATTTCTTTTAAAACAAAAATAAGTTATTTATATCACATAAAAAACAAAAACATAAGCTGAAAAAAAAATCTTTTAAAATATAAATCTACAAGAAACTAATCTATCAATTTTTTTGTGATATAAGTCATCCAACGTTATTATTTCATTATAATTTTTAATCTTGTACAGGGCACGTGGACGCGACAATATTCTAATAATAGTATATTACTATGAATTTATAAGTACCATTTGGTCCGTCCAAATAAAATTCAAACGTTGATACAGGTGGATGATAAAATAAATCAAGTTACGGAATATCAATTTATACAAAAAAAAAAATGAATTATCAAATATAATTTAAATTATATATTTTAATCTAAAATCTATGACATAATTTTATTATATTGTTAAAATCAAAAAAAAATTACTCAAAACATAGATTGAATAATTATTATATCACGTTATAATTTTATCACCGTCGGATGGAACGAGTACTTGAAAGTTGTGTAAGAGTTTTTGAATAAAATGTCTTCGATTACAGTATTTGCTTTCGTTTGTCCAAAGCTGGGCCTGTTCAATCTTATTGGACTTGCATCTTCTCGCATTGGACTTACATCTTCTCGCACGTCCCAATTCTCCATTTATCTGAATCCATCAGACTATTGAATACCACGAATGACATAGCCCATGGAGTGACGAGTGGAGCAGCTCCATCTAACATTATCTTCGCACAGCTTCGTGGAAAAAGGTTAATTGAGGACCGGAAATGACATCAAGGATTGATAGTAGGCAATCTTCACTCTCTGCCAATTGGAATGTAATCTAAAAGTTGAGCATGATTAATCTTTTGGATTGGTTAACCTTGTTCAACCTTCAAAAGATTAAAAACACCATAAAATAACTCTTATTTAAATGCATCTTAAGTGTAGTATCCTAAGAAAAAACTTAAACACTTTGATAGGATTATCTATTGTGCATCTTTTGCAATAAAATATGCTTAACGTGAAATAATACTAGGATGGGTAACGAAAAGCAGTTGGTGATGACGACTCAATAACGAAAATAGACTGAGATGTTACAAAATGATACCAGAACAACCGTGTGATCGCGTGCTGGGTCTGTGGAAAAGGGATTCGGATCAGCTGCCTAACGAGAGAAGGTTTTAGGGCTATAGAAGTCGCAATGAGAACGTTGCGTTCTTTAAATGGGGTATATGTAATACCTCAATAAAAAAAACTGCATCTATCTTTTCTATAACTTATTACTTTATAACTCTGTAGTTAAACACTGAACAAAATAAAACACCATAAAAACAACTCACCTCCGCCTAAACGCCCTTACCTAGTCCTTCTTGTCCGTCAAAACCAGATCATCCATGATATTATCTGACAAAATCGAAGACTTATCAACAATGCGTTGTATTGTCTTACCCGAAGGAATCCTGTCGTGAATGTACATCCACAATTGATTTATGGAACCTGACTGGGTACGGTGACACCGGTTCATGGATCAAGATATTGTCATTCAGCAATCCTTTTGTTGAATTGCCAGAACTCAAAACACTTCTAGCCTATTCCATGGAATGGCAAGGAGGTATTGTTCGCCTATTTGGATGGCCTACTTCGATCTGAGATCGTTCCTTATGACACTGGCAAGCAAAGGCGAAGGCGACTTTACAATACTAGTCCATTTTGTATACGATATACCGAAAGTCTTGTTTCGATGAATGAAATATCCAACTATCCAAGCAACCTGAAGAGCAAGAGCAGGAAGCTAATTATCAACGAAGACGAAAAAAAACAAGAGATATCTCATATCGGTCAAGAACAGTGTTTCTTGTCGAGTTAATTATGTTTGTATCAAGAACTGGCTTCACAGTCATATCTTCTATTGTTGAACTCTAACGTCGCTAAGTACTTGATTTAGGGTCGGATTATGTTATTCTGTTCTCTCCTTAATGTCATGGTTGGAAGACCGATGCATGTTTTATCGACTGCCGCGTACTCTATTTGCAGTAGTTTGAAATAATAAGGAGCGAGGAACAATAAGATCGATATATGCTGCCTCTTAATCTTATGATCTTGGCACAGGAACCCTAATGTCGTTAGGAGCTCCGTGCATCCTTTAAAAATATACACCAAAAATAAAAAATACAATAAAATAAATGACGTTATATCTGAAGCCATCGTATCCTAAAAGCCGTCGACTATGGCTGAGGACCCTTCTATTTCTAGAAGCTGAGAAAGGATAACGATTGGAGATGCTTTAGGTAATTTAAGTCATGGATCTGTGTCAACAAAAGTTTGTAGCGCAAATATATATATTAATCATCTCATGTTAGGTGGGATGTTGGGTGTATAAGGTCAATGGATTGCAACCTGCTACTATACACAATGAGGAAAAACAATATCAACCTTCATATAGTAAGTTGCTTACAGGAATTAACAAACTTCGTGTTCTTATAACAATAGCCGCTCTTTTGCAATCTTTTGTTGGATTAATAATCGAAATTAGGCATAAAAATAAATACCAAATATCAATATATATTCGAGGATCGTAACAAAATAGATCTCACACTTTGAAATTTGTGTTCAACACTTACAAGATGTAACACAAGAAAGAAAGGCGGAAGAGCATAAGCCCAGGTTGCTCCCTACAACTCTTGTTTGCTCTATGTTTATATCATACAAAGCTAAGAGCATCCTATATTTATAGCCAAGAGATGATATCCTGAGAATCTATATGTTGTGGACTTGAACCGACGCTTATCTATAAAATTCTCCAAGTTTGCTGAAGACCATATTTTGGAGATTAAGCTTATGCAGTATTAGACAATAATTGTAATCTATTAAGCAAGTATATGTTGCAAAATAAGGTGGTGGGAAGCGGAGTTGATGTTCTGTCGACATCTCTGCCAACGTTTTCATAAATTGTTGTTGTTTTACCCTTTTGTGGATCCTCCCGGGGCTGGATCCAAATACTCATTTCAAAAAATATATTGTTTCTTTTATTTCTTTGTAACAAAATACATTGAAAACATATCATGTCAAGAAGGTTCAATAATGGTTGTAATTACAGATATATGATGTCCGTTAAATGTACACCGCATCAGATGCCTTTCGGCATAGGCATTGATAACCCTTACGTAAGGTGTGGCAGCGTTGCACAAACCTCTTTAGGCTTATGACAAATGGTTAAAACATCGTGATCGAGTCAATACCTCGTTTAAACGCTGCAAGCTTGCAATTGATATTTCTCTATAACACAAACAGTTACAATGCATGACAAAAAAATATATCCTTATGTCACTTAATAAATATAACATTTTCAAAAATTATTATTATACATGTATTTTGATGACGTTCGTTGTATCCAACAAAATGTTTGTCGTCCTGCAATCATCATCAAATTAAAATACATAATTTATATTATAATTTATGCTTCAAGAGAAATTTGCATAAATAATATTTGATTATTTTATTGTGTTAGTAAAAAATTGACTCGATAAACATATAATCAAATTATTGTGTTTAATGTGAGATGAAGGGAGTGCCGAACATTGAAAAAATAAGAATAAAAATTGCAGCACCTAAGATGCCATTGATAAACAACGAAGTGAATTCTACATAGAGTGACCAGGTAGATCAAAACTAATTGAGGCTTAACGGATTAACTGACTCGCATAATAGTTCTGTAGCAGTTTCTTTTTTTTTTTTTTTTTTTTTTACTCCCTTATTTTCATGAAAAATACAACACATATGTATTTTGTATTATTCTATTTATATGAATACAAGTCTCGTTTTCATATAAAATCACCTCTAATCGTTTCGCAATATATATTAAGTTAAAATACGTAATTTAATCATTAATGTTTCATTATAAATTTATAAAAATTATGTTTGATCATTATTGTACGCATATCAGATCAAACTGTTATATTTTTTTATGGAACAAAAAAAATAAGAAATACTCTACGTTGTATTATTAGATGTGTGTATTTCTCTGTTTGTATGTGAAATAATCACACCTAAGTTTCCTAAATATGAGATTAAAAATTCGACATATAACAATAATAAAAATAATCTTTTTATTTATAAATACAAAGATAAAATTTATATATATCATTTTTTCAAATGGAAATATTCTCTTCATTCGTTTCACAGGATTACGATGGATAATGTTTCTTTCTTTCTTTCTCCGTACAATAATCACACAAGTTACGTGAATGGATCTTTTCCCCAGTTGAATTGACAACTCCTTGCAGCCTATCGTCGGGAAGCAGATCACCCGCACGCTGTACATCAATGTACACAGCAATTATCGTGGAAATAACCCTTTCTGGTTTTTTTTTCCCAAATAAAAAATCAAGAAAAAATACAAAGAAAAAATAAACCCTAAAATAAATTATTATCTAATAAAATCTGAATATAAATATTTTAAGAAAAAATAAACGCATAAAAAAATCCAAAACTATAAGAAAATAAAACCCAAACTAAAAAAAACATGCAAAATTTGAACCCTTTTAGATTTTAATCCAATGTCAAGGTTGCCTACAGCACAATTGCAGTACATTGGTGTACAGCTAGTGATCCGCTTCCCCATCGTCGACCTTTTTGTTGCATCTCATTGAATGAATAAACAAGAAGTCCAATTGTTCAACTCTAGACCAATTCAGTCACCTTCGCCTCTCCCCTTTTCTGCAAGCAACCAAACAGGAAAGAATCGTATAAAGAGAGCGACATATCTATCGTCATACCAAGGATGGATCTTTGACTTCTCTTCCTTCGCATTCATTCACAATTTCCAACCTCTTTTTTCTAGATGCTTATGTGTTCCAAGTATTCACACCAAACACCCTTTGACAATTTCACTCTAAGCCCCCATTTTTCAACGATCAAACCCTCTTCAAACCTCTCTGGGTTCCTTCCATTTTTTGTGAGAAAGATCCGATTTTGAGGATTGATTTTGATTTTGATCTTGTTAATCTTTGAAACCCATCTCGAGAAAAAGAGTCTAGATCAGATCTCATATCAGGTTTTGTTGATTTGTTGGTTTGGTTTTGTTGGATTCGATTGGTTTTGTTGGTTTTGGGTTTAGGGTTTGTGTTTGATTTGACTGTTTCTGATAGTTCTTGTTGGCTTTTCAGGTGATAGATCGTTGTGATCTTGAGATATGGGTAATTGTTGTGTGACACCAACTGGGTCAAGCCCAACCAAGAAGGGGAAAAAGAAACCGAACCCTTTCTCTGTTGATCATAAAGGGAACCATGCTAAAGGGGTGGCCAAGCTTGTTGTGTTGAAAGACCCCACCGGACATGATATCGGTGAGAAATACGAGTTGGGCCGCGAATTGGGTCGTGGGGAGTTTGGGATCACGTATTTGTGTACTGATACGACGAATGGTGAGTTATTCGCTTGTAAGAAGATTTCGAAGAGTAAGCTCAGGACGGCCGTTGATGTTGAGGATGTGAGGAGGGAAGTCGAGATCATGAGGCATTTGCCTCCGCATCCTAACTTGGTTAGCTTGAAGGATACTTATGAGGATGATGAGGCGGTCCATATAGTGATGGAGTTGTGTGAGGGTGGTGAATTGTTTGATCGGATTGTTGCGAGAGGACATTATACTGAAAGGGCGGCAGCTACCATCCTGCGCACCATTGTTGAAGTTGTGCAGGTATATTTTCAGTAGTACTTGCTCACAGACATGTAGTATTGTATAAATTTAGATGATTAGGATCTTGATTGCTACTTGCTCATCATTTTGGTGTGATACCGATGCGTAGTTCTATGATAACTAGGGGTAGGAAATTAAAATCAGTCATTGGTTAGGAATAGGAAATAATATCAGGAATTAGTGACCGTTTTACTATAAGAGTCATTATCTTTGCTTGCATTTTGGTATGGAATTACTGTTCCCCTCAAATATATAGTCACAAAGTTATCAAAACAACTCTGATGCGGGTGCTGTGTTAGGAAGTCAATCAAAGTTCGAGGTGCAAGGGTGTGAGGCCAATCCAGGTGTAGTTTATGTTGGTAATTGTGACTCTCTTGGTGAAACTTAGTAGTTAGAAATCAAAACCTGAACAGGTAACTATACCTCTTGTGATTATTTTGTGCAATGCTCAATGTCCATCTCTAGCTCATTCCTATTTTGCCAAGAAGCAAGTCAGGTTCTTTGTAATACTGATCCATCTCAAGCTTATCAGGTCTTGGTTTATATTGCTTATTAATGTGTTCTTTGTAATACTGAATAATGATGCAAATTTTAGATGTAATGCGACAGAAAGTGTGGAGGAGCTCCAAGAAGAAAATGCTTGCTTGAACTATAACAAGCACGACTTACATGCCTGAAATGTGTATTTTGTTCGCCAGCCAATATATTCTTTCTTCTTGTTAAATCATTGTTTTTTTCATTGGGCAGATGTGCCACAAGCATGGGGTGATCCACCGGGATCTTAAGCCAGAGAACTTTTTGTTTGCAAATAAAAAGGAAACGGCAGCACTGAAGGCAATTGATTTCGGCCTCTCGGTTTTTTTCAAGCCCGGTGAAAGGTTTAATGAGATAGTTGGAAGCCCTTACTATATGGCCCCTGAAGTGCTTAAACGGAACTACGGTCCAGAAGTTGATGTCTGGAGTGCTGGAGTAATCCTTTATATATTGCTGTGTGGTATCCCTCCTTTCTGGGCAGGTTAGTTAAATTATACTACAATCTATTCATGGTTCCTCTCAAACTTGAATTAAAATCGGCTGGCAATTGTTTTCTCCATGTTTTAAGTATTTTGTTCTTTAAAGAGGTCTGCAGAACGTTCACAACAATTTGATGCTTTCGGCGTCAGAATTCTTAATATTTTGAACATTTTAGGAGTCCAGTAACTTCGTTAGTCTGCCCTTGTTGTGCAAATGTTAGAAGGTCGTAAATCATTGAAATTGTGAACATGTCTTACAGTGTTGCATATTGATTCTATGCTGCTAATCTCTAACTTGCATCTTGTACGCAGAAACGGAGCAAGGAGTGGCCCAGGCAATTATCAGGTCAGTTGTTGATTTCAGAAGAGAGCCGTGGCCGAAAGTTTCTGAGAATGCAAAAGATCTCATAAAGAAGATGCTTAACCCTGATCCTAAGCGGCGCCTTACAGCTGAGGAGGTTTTAGGTAAATTATGAGTTATAGAGTTCCTATTATCTGCAATTTCTTTCCAAATATTAAATTATGTTTATTTTTTGCAAATCTGAACTTCTTGGGTGCTCGATGGTCGCAGATCATCCTTGGTTACAGAACATTAAGAAGGCGCCAAATGTTCCCTTGGGCGAAGCCGTGAAAGCTAGGCTTCTGCAATTCTCTATTATGAATAAGTTGAAGAAGAGAGCATTGAGGGTAATATTTTATTTACATCAGCTTTAATGGATGAATAGCAGTTCCGTACCATGTTTAAGGTGATGACAGTTTGGTCGTGTGAGCTGCAGGTCATGGCTGAGCATTTGTCAGCAGAGGAAGCAGCTGGTATAAAAGAAAGATTCGAGATGATGGATACTGGAAAACAAGGAAAGATCAGCAAGGAAGATTTGAGAGCTGGTTTGCTTAAGCTCGGCCATCAGGTTCCAGATTCCGATCTCCAAATCGTGATGGATGCTGTATGTATCCACTTCATTTGCTTTTCACTTCAGTTTTCGGTAATCAAGCATTTAATGACATCTGGTATCATCAAGAAAGAATATTTAGGTTTAAAAGCAGAAATGATGCTTATCGGTGTACATACAGTATCACATTTTTAAAAAAGAAAGGGCAATCAGTATAGACCTAAGGAGATGCAATTCTGCTTCCAATATACTATAAGAAACTCTGGCCATTTTAGGCTCCTAAACTCTAATCCCAAAACTTTGATGAAGAGGTCAGGGGATGAGCTTGATCAAGTGTCATACTGAAGTCATGAGAAGATTGGTCACCGTGTCGCTTGTTGGTCCACGGACTCAGCGGTTTCTTGTTTGTTTTTATATTGTTATACAGGGTGATGTGGATAGGGATGGATACTTGGACTACAAAGAGTTCATTGCGGTATCAATTCATCTTAGGAAGCTTGGTAACGACGAACATATTCACAAGGCCTTTGTGTTCTTTGACAAAAATGGAAGTGGGTACATAGAGATTGAAGAATTGAGGGAGGCTTTAGCTGGTGATGTCGACGAGAATCACGAGGAGGTCATCAATGCCATTATTCAAGATGTTGATACAGATAAGGTCCGGCATATCTCCCTCTTTGTTTATTTTCTCTTTCAAAAAGAAGAGTAATGTCTCGAGAGCAATGTTTGGTTTTCTAGAGGATCGATCTGGTTACAATTCAACGCACATCTAGATAGATACATCCAGGGGAATTTGATCTCATGATGACAAATTTTGCTGAGGATTGCCCCTCTCCATTGATTTTTATCGTGGACTAGCATCTCAAGGATGAATCAATATATTGAAGGAAAAATGATCGTTTTTGGATCTTTGCAGGATGGAAAGATAAGTTATGAGGAGTTTGCAACGATGATGAAGGCCGGCACTGACTGGAGGAAGGCATCGAGACAGTACTCACGAGAGCGGTTCAGCAACCTGAGCCTAAAGTTAATGAAAGATGGTTCAATTCAGGTGGAGATGTAACAATTGATATACATGCCGGTAACTGATCTTGTACGGAGTAGAAGAGAACCAAGCTCTGCTCCCTTTCCATTCTTGCCACTTTTCTTCCATAATTTTATCATTCCCACCTAGTGCTTTTACACAACCTTTGCTAATGCTTCGACGGACGATGACCATGGAAGTCTATTGGCATTTTTACGGACTGAGGGTGGTCAATACCCTAATCGGAAAAGAACTCGGAGGGCTAACGGGAATCTGGCCCCTCCAGGTTGGTAGGTTTTGGACCATTGTAAATATGATGTGTCGACTGAACTCAGCTGTGTGATTTGTTCTAAGAAGGTTGTATACTTTATAAGGTGCTTTATTGACCGTAAAACCGAAAGAAAGTAGTGTCATAAGATACAGATGACTGAGATATTACCCTTTTTTTTTTTTTGGTGCAGTGAATTTCATGATAATAGAGTTTAACAGTTTGCTCCTTGTTATCTGTATTGAAGTCCTTGACTATAGTGAGTACTGTTCTTCGCAGTTTCTTTTCTGTTCTCAAGAACTCGTATTAAAACAACCCATCGCAGGTCGCAAGCTACTTACACCAACTGATCAGGTCTTGAACAGTAGATTTATCAGTCAGTTTGCGGATTATTCTTGAGAAGCTGTTTGGGACTTTGGGTTAATCGGGACATTCATAATCAATTCATAGTATTCCCAATTCTTCAATCAGGGAATGGAATTTTTCCCCAAACCCTCAAACTATTGTGCTCCGGTTCTTGTCGTTCCTTCTTCAATGTGAAGAAGGGGCTCTATGCTGTCTATTATGCCGAAGTGACATAATAATCGTTTAATCTTAGGAAAGACCAGATAACTTGGTCTTAGCACGAGTTGCTGCTTTTCTTGTGACGCATAACCATTGCCTAGATTTTTCACATCGCCCATGTCTTCCTTTGATATGGTTTTCTCTACGTATTTTGATCCCTTCTTCTTTCCCTTCTTGTCTTGCTCGACGTCGTAAAAATGAGTAAGATCGCTTGTCATCTTTTATGAGCGTAACCTTTCCTACAAGGCTAAACCGAGCTCTGATACTACTTGTCACGGACTTATTGTTTTCAAGATCGTACGACACTTAGACACGTTTGGTTTGTATCTAAGTTCTGAGTAAGGAACTTTAAAAACGCTTGTGTTTGGAGAACTTTGGATGCTTTGTATTACTCGTATATGTTGGATGATACAAATGAGCTAACCCGAGAGGATTTATATACAAGTTCTTCCCCTTAACAGACGGTAGAGATCAAATTTGATCCTACGACTATCATTTGAGTTCTAAACTCTTTTACGTAAATATCTAAAATATTTACAAGTTTGTAGAATTTTTATAGAAGAGTGAAGAACTTTCCGAACTTGGTCTTAGGTTTAAGTTTTCTTGAATTGAGCTTTGTTTCGGGCTTGTTTCGGGCCGGACTCCAACTTTAACTAACCCGTGTCTATTTGCATGAAAGTCGTCGTCATAGTTTTCATTTCTTTCTCGTGAGCCAAGATGGCGACTGAGCTGGCAAAATCCTCAGTCTCCTTGGGATCGATATCGATGCAAACAAGCTTCTCTCGACAACAACAACGAACACCGACGTCATCCATATGCATCCTAACGACGTTCTCCACTTACCCGTGCCGAGCCACCCTTGTCCATGCCATCCACCACCTCCCTTCGCCACACCCTTTCTCACCATCTCCTCAACCCGACCTCACCACCCGCCTCCGACCCAAACCACTCCTCCAAAATCCTTGCCGTATCCTCACCCACCTGCCTAACAGTTTCCCTCAGTCGATGCAAGACCTCGTAAACCTTATCCCCGGGCCTCACATCAACGCTCACCCTCAACACACACCTCAACTCCGGCTCCTCCGCCACCACACCGCTCTCCCTCATATGCCCATCCACCTCATATGCCCTCTCCGCCATCCCCTTACCACAGAACCCTTCCAACGCGGGCCAATACGACCGCAGCCTCGGCACAATCCCGCTCACCTTCATCCTCCTTACCACCTCGAACGCCTTCTCGGGGTCCTCCCTCATCGCGGCCAGTCTCGCAAGGCTGGTGAAACTTGCCTCGTTCGGCTCCACCCCGGCCACAACCATCTGCTCGAACACCTCGAAACCCCTCTCCGACGACATTATCCCATTCCCTTCTTCGTCGCCGCGGCTGCAGAGGTAGAGGAGGGAGTTGTGGTGGTGCAATGACAACGGGATCCCTTTAACACGGGCGTCATCGTAAAGCTGGAGGGCTTTGGCTAGGTCGTTGCGTTTGCTGCACATATCGAGCTTGTGCTTGAGGTCCGATTCGGGTTGACCGCGGCGGGGTTTTTTCTTCTTGGTGATAGCAGTGATGAGGTGGAGGAGGAGGAGGAGATGATGATTGGGAGGAATGAAAGGGAGGAGTGAGGTGGTGGATGGGAGAGTGTGGAGGAGAAGGGGAAGGAGAGGAGGGGCCGAGGGCGGTGGAGGTGGCGGAGGAGCAGGAGGATGAAGGCTGTCGGATTTGGATGAGGAGCGTGTGGGAACCCTATTGTGTTTCTAATCTGTCACGTACATTAATAGTATTTGAGCGTCGAGAATTACAAATTAAATATATTTTATTTTATTAATTATTATAGGTTACAATTTAAAAATTTTATTATCAATGATTTTTTCATTTTATATTATAATTAATGTTTTTATTTGATCTGTCTCAAAATATAATCAATATATCATATATAATAATATAAAAAAATATCAAAATAAATCAATATCTGTTATAATATATCCATCATCTCCTTCATACGTCTTTCTCATTCTCTCTCCTAAATCTCACATATATCCCATTATCACGAAAAAAAATATTCTTTTTTCATTAAATCCTAAAAAAATTCAATACATATATAAAGCTACGTGTCGGATCAAATCGTTCGCTATATTTTAGGAAGAAGGTAGTTTTTCAATGATTGCCTCGACCAAAATAAGAAAATAATTATTACATTGGATTATAATCTATAATAATCATCATAAAACCGTTCGTTATATTTTGAGAGTTATATTTTGAGACGGAGATAATATTTCAAAAATTCTTATTTGTCCTCAACCGAAAATGATTTATTACACTGATTACAATCTACAGTAATCATCTTAAAATTCTAAAAATCCAAGTGATGCCACCGATGGTTGCCGCTGTCCGTCATCGCCACCATGTGCTCATTATCGTTACCGATTCAAAGAGTGCTTATATATCCAAATAGAGTGCTCCAAAACACAATACTCCCTGTTTAATAAATATGTGCACTGTTTCGGAAATGACAAAGCA
Organism: Drosera capensis; assembly: GCA_001925005.1. Taxonomy (NCBI): domain Eukaryota; kingdom Viridiplantae; phylum Streptophyta; class Magnoliopsida; order Caryophyllales; family Droseraceae; genus Drosera; species Drosera capensis. Next base: position 70,241 of record LIEC01000249.1, read on the forward strand.
TTTACAATATGCCAAACACATTGTCATCATTGTCGGAAAATACCAACAATGCAGGAAGGGATTGAAACTGTATGCTAAACACATTGCCAACATCGTCGAAAAACACAACAATGCATAAAAGGATTGAAAACAATGCATCAACCCATTATCACCATCGTTGGAGAATATAAACAAAGCAAAAAGGACTGCGATAGTGCCCAAACACTTCTTTGCTTACCCTCCTCCTCACCACTTTGCCATCACAACAACAACGAACAAGACCCCGAAATGCGCATTGTTTGTTACCACCATCGCGAATTATTTGGCGTAGTTTTCTCCTTCATAAAAATCAAACTCCACCTACATGCCTCTGCTTTTTTTCTCTTCATTTTGCTGCTCCTTTCCCTACAAAGAATGTCCTTTGTCTTCTCTGACTCCATTTCTCCTCACTATTCTTATTCTTATTAATGATAACTTCTTTAATGATTGTTATCTTGAATTAAAAATAAAATATAATAAATATATGGATAAAATTGACAAGACATTTTAATTTTTGTCTACATTTTATCCTACGATATATATTTTGAAACTCTATTATTATAATGCCCCAATTTTCCATAACATATTAATAGATAATAATATAAAAATTATTGAGTCCCAACATCCCAATTAGGCTAAAATTACTTAACCGGTTTACGTACATAAATAAATAAAATCCACTTAGATATAACTAGTAATATTATCAAATACAGCGAAAATTTCTTATTTTTTATATATTTTATTTTGTTCATAAATCATAATACAATAGATGCACATTAGCATCATAACGTATATCACATCTAACCGTTTCTAGCTCCTGAAAACATAAAGAAGAGAAAAACACTGAAAAATAATAACCGTGAGTGATATAAGCTTAATAACATGTTGGTTCCCTTATCAGGGGTTATGCGAAAGAATAAGATAAGAAAAGAATAAGTTATATCACATCTGATCGTAGTTTCTAACTCTTGAAAACATAAAGAAGAGAAAAAAGATATGAATTCAATAATGTATCAGTCCCCTTACTAAGGGTTACACGAGAGAAGAACATAAGAAGAAAAAAAAAAAACGAAATGGCCACTTAGGTCATTTGTTATAACACTCAGAAATTTATCATATCAATCTAACATTCATAATTATTATCTTAAAATTACAATAAAGACAGGCAATAGATACCCTCAATATTATAATTATACCATTGACGAGATTTATTCAATTTTAATTTATCAAGCTTTAATAAATGGGACATCCGCGAAAGGGATTCAGCCAAACCAGAGTTCAGAGTCTCTTGCAGTGAGTTTCCCTCATATCAAAACGACCTCACGAGATAGATGAAAGAATGTCACCATCAAGTCCCTATATAACACAACGCTATTTGTATTTTATACAATAGAGTTATCTCACAAATTATGGATTTACACTTTTTTCACTCACTCATCTTTTTTATACCACAATCAAGGTATAACACAAATGCACACATCATCTTATCACGGCACACAGCAATTGCAGTCAGTATTTTACGTTAGTCGCATTTAGTGACTACGTCCATACATTCCATATCAGCTTTTTACAAATTGATATATCCATACGTTTTAATTTATAATTTAAGATTCTCAACTTCAAATCATTATTTATTAACTTTGTTAGAAACTAGACATACGAGAATATAACATATATTAATATCAAGATTTATCAAAGAGTGTGTATAATATTTCATAAAATTTCTAATCAAGATGATTACCTTCTCTTAACAATGGTGAAGGTTTCACGTCCTACTGATCTTACACTTCTCCTACTCACCTCAAACTTCTCATTCTTTTCTTCTCTTGGTTAACATTAATCTTGCATGATAAGAAGTGTTTTGTTTTGTGTTTGTAAGGAATTTTTAAGGAGAAGAGAGTTTGTATTTATAAAAAAGTAAATCAATTAAAATACTTTTGAGTGGGTAATTAGTGAATATTTAGTGGATAATTAATTTAATTTAGGTGGAGAAAAAATTGACATAAAGAAAAATAAGTGCAAAAATTAGATTTCGATCATTTTCGTATTAATATCGTATTTCTTCGTATTTGTGTATTAGGGTTGTATTTCACCCATATTTTGTATTCTTTCTCTATTATATAGTCAAACAAACCTTTTAATCCCGCCAAATAAATTATAATATACGATAATTAATTATTCACGTTAATTACCGTGAAACTAAATTTTATGTAATTTTTCGGATCCTTACAATTATATCGTAAACGATATTTAAATTGAAATGAAACAAGTGTTAATATACAAACAAACTCTCATGGAAATGGGTGTGTCTTTGATTTTTTTAACTGTTGCATATATATCCACGGGTGGAACATAAACTTCTTCAGTGATGCAGAGGAAGAGAAAAAACTCTACCAATGTAATGCTCCCTCAGTTTATGAGGTTAATGCTGGTCCTATTGGAAGGCTGCTGTCAAAGGTTAGCAAGATTTAACAACCGTCGACTGGACGGTTTTGGACGGTTTCAGTATGGAACGGTTAGCAGGCCTAACCCGGACCGCGATGATGTCCTGGTGACGGGTTTTCCGATCGAACCGCCCGGTCCGGTCCGGGTTTGATAACATTGCCCAAAAGAATAGTTTTCCTAATCCTTTTCAGCCGCTCATTCCAGGAAACTGCAACAAAGGGCCCAAAAATGGGTAGCTTCGTCAATTAATGCACCACATTATATTGTTTCACGTCCATAATGCACTCGATTTCTTGCACAAATAAGGAAGAAGCCAAGCAATTTTCTGAATATTTTGCAAATATATGTGAGTTTACTGTAGTTGACTCGATCCTCCGAAGTCTCCTCATGTATTTTGCTATAAGTATCAACCATATTCAACCAACAACTGATCAAGATAGGAACAACGATATTACATAAAGGAATCGTACCAAGATGATCAACAAGTTAGTTCTAATGTGCGTGTTTGTCGGAATATTGTCTTTGCAGCTCGATTCATCAGATGCTTTCTCCCTGGACTTCTACGACCCGGCCATGAAGTCATTGGAGGATTTATTTATAGGCGCGATAGAAGAAGTTCATGGTTAGTTATTTCCTCGTCCCAATTTGATTGACACATTTTCCTATTTGATCCGTTCAAACGTTTTATACGTTTTGTTTTTTGATAACATTTCTGATGTAAAAAATATCAGATCTATCTCATCAATTACATTACACTCCATTAACTCCGTACTCACCAGTTATAATAAAACCCGTTATTATAAAAAAAAATGCTTTATTCATCAAAATCCACCAAATTGAACACACACCTGAATTTGGGACAGAGGAAGTATCATTAACTCGTTGCTGTATGTAATTTTTTACGGTATGTAATTTTTCAATGTACTAACACACTCTTACGGAAATGGTTGGCTCTTTGATTTTTGTGACCTTTTGCGTATATATCCGTTGGGGAAACGTAGGCCTCTTCGGGAATGCTGAGACAGAGTACAACATCCTGAAATGTGAATCTCCTCAGGTTTCTACGGTGAATGCCATTGCCGGATCGCATCCGATAGATATCAATGGCACCCGTTATTACCTTTCTTTGCAAGTCAACAAAAATTGCGTTGTCGTCGGGAAGGTGAAGTCGTTTGGTTTTCGATTGAAGATTGGATTCCTAAATTGGGTCCTCGTTACGCTATTCTATAGCTTGTACTGTATATAATTGTGCGTGATTGGTGAACGAAGAGAATGAGATGGTGTGTCATATCTACCCCATATATATGCATGTAATGCTGTATTATGTTTGTGTAATCTTCTTGTTGCTTTCTCGTTCTGTTTCTGTAAGTGGTCCTTCCAACATTATCAATAAATTGTAAGTGGAGTAATTGTTTGCGCGGATGAACTCATAAAAGGATTTACATAGAAAAGCTCAAAGGATCATTACACAGACACGGCCGACAACTCCTGCACTTCAAATGTCTTGTAGATGATCTTGTAGGAAGCAGCTTGATACATACAATTAGGAATCTTCATTTACTGATCTAACCACGAGTTAAAGGTCAATCAAATACTAGCATCACATTTGAAGTGCCATTTTCTCGCAGTCAAGCAACAATATCATCTTTCTATTGTCCCTTCTGATCTACTGCAGGTAACACCTAATGAGATTCCATAAAGATAGTAAACCAGTACAATTCAACTTGAGCATGAGAAGATATATGTATCAAGCAGACAAATGCGGCTAGCCTTCAACCAGATATAGTTTGATTGCATGGCCAACAACCAGATTTACCACAAGATATTCAGCAACTGTAAGACCAAAAATTTCCATTGCAAATGATATATACTGAAACGACGTCATGCCATCAACTAGGCGACGATGACAATCAGTTCCAGTTTATATAAACAAATTAAAAGTTACATGTACAACTATCTCTATAGATATAAGGCATCTGACCTCAGAACCCACTACCGCAGTTCACTGTACATGAGTATAAAAGGTAAAATGTGTATGAGAAACTCAATCTACAAGTTTGGGTCAAAACACAAATAACCTTATCATAACTAAAGCCTACCTCGCCAGTATGGCAATTCAAAATTCTAAGAGTCCCATGATCCCATCTTTACTGCCTGTGTAGAGTGATTGAGACTCTACAGGCAAAGTGATGCCAGTGACAGCCTACAAATAAGTTTCTCGCTCAAGCCTTATCAAAAAAAAAAACAAATCTCGCACAAGTTAGAAAAATATACATTGATAACATTGTTAATAGTGTTATTAATATTAATTTAGTGATCCAAGTTTTATATCTTCACAATAAGATTAAATAACCGTCATATCTCCATTTTCCAATATTCTTGTGAATATATTCTCATAAATCATCATATAACAGTTTATAAATAGATTGGGATATTGATCTAAATCAAGTGCTCTCCTCCGGTTAAACACATCATCTAAAACGAGAATAAATTGATTTAGTAGCAGTTCCCATTGGAGTTTTGCTCGCAACCTTATAAATGACTTCCTGTAATATCCCGCCCCTAAATTATATGTTTCTATGATTATTTAATCTCGAATTGATATTAATAATTGTTTTATGTTTATATAAATTCATGGTTTGATTTTAATAATTTATTTTTGATAAAGTTTTCATATGATATTATTAGTCTAAAATTTTAAAACGAAAATTATAAATTATAAAATTATCCCAATCCAATTACTTGAGATGATCTTAACTCTCTTCTATATAAATATCTCTCAAAATTAATTAAACGTGAAAATCCGATATTGGGGGTTTCCATATCTCCTTAACTTTTGTATCTAACCCTAGAAGAAAAGGAGAAAGAGAAGATGAAACCTTCTCTCATCATTCAATCAATTCATCATCTCTTATGGGACAGAATCGTATTTTCCATTATCTTAGGTATGATATCATTCTCTTTTCTCTATAACAAATAATCTGGGGATTAATTAAGAATGACAATTCTGATTTTAATGTAGGACTGAGGGTTTGATTGTGATTTATGACATTATGAGAATTAATTTGGGGATAAAAACATTAACTGATTAGGAAAACAGATTTCTGCTGCAATGTTCATAAATTCATAAGAAATATTGGGTTGTATTATAGCACTGAAATTCATGTGCATTGAAGCTTAAGATGTCTAGTTTATGAAAAATTTTATGATTTATCAATCGAAGTTATGTACATGAAGTTATAGACTGATAAGCGTCAGAAGGTCCATCTGTCTAATCAATTTAGTCCGTCTTTAATGACTAAACTGTTTTAAATGGAAAATAATCACATGACGAGTCTTATGTGATAACAAAGGTATCTGAGTCTATTTTCTATCAAAATTTACAAAATTAAATTTGGAGTTTTGTGCTTTAAGTTAAGCGCTTATTAGTGACAAGATGTCAAGTTAAATTAATGACATGAATTCGAGGATTAAATTCTAATAAATCAGAATGAGCCACGATGCATATTATATATGGTTAGAATACTTTATGAGTTTTTCTAAAAAAAATATAGAGATTATAATTCCGATATTGTCATAGAAAATTATGACAATTTTTTCGAGAGGGTATCAACATGTTTTTATTGAATTATAATGGTATTTTAGTGATTTTTGTTTTGTCGTTCTTGTTTTCAAATGTTTGTATCGTCAATTGATATTTCATGAGTTCTTACTTCGAAATTTTTGAGACTTTAGTTGAGAGTCTAATACACTCATCCTTTCTTTGAAACCTATTGATGACCTTGTTTTCTATACGACAAACATACCTCGTATATGCTTGATATAGTTCAAACCACCACTTATTTGTTTTGATGTGGAGTGATTTGGTACCCACATCGTTCTTTGCTCGTGTTGGTTTGGGATCACTTTTCGACCGAAAGCAACTAAAGATATGTTTGTCGGCTAAGTCCAAGAGTTACTCAGACCTTCTAGGAAACAGAACTGTCGAGGGTTTGACTCTAAAATGTCTCAACTGGTGATATTTGCCACTTGGAATCAGCTTACAAGATTACGCAAGTTGGAGTCATCGCCAAGGGTAACAGTATGAATCATCATGGATATTCATATAGTTTGAGTTTTTAGATAGCCACTGGAGATTACTTTTACATTCAGTTTAACAGGATGTAGGTTTGTAGAGGCGACGTTCCCATATTTTTTGTGTGCAAATCTTTGAGTGTGTATTGATATTTGTTTAGGGTTGTGGGAGTATGCTTGATAATTTATACCTAGTATTTGCTTGACAATTTTCATGCTCCTAACTGTTTTAATGTTTTGGAATCAATCTTGAAGTCTTTATTTTTATTTTATTTTTTCGTTGAACTTATACCTTCTTTGATATGTATGACACTTGTTACCTAATGTGTTAGATTCATCGCTCCATTTTATAACTAACAATTTTTTATGCTCTGTTATTCTCACGATAGCTTCACAGGATTAGATTTAATGTCGTGGAAACTCTGACAACGGATCTCTTAGGACTTTCATTGCTTGTATTTTCTTTTGGATTTTTATTTAAGTTCATTGGATATTGCGGGATGTCTTTAGATCAATTTGCTACAAGTTGAAAACAAATATAATTTTATTTCATTAATTTTTATTAAGTTTACGAGTTTTTATGAGATTGACGTGGATTATGATGCGATAAATTATAATTTACGTGCCGATCATGCTTCCTTAGGTTTGAGATGTGACACTTCCGCTACAGTTTATTAGATCCAAGATCTAACAAACATTAGACCCTTGTAGAAGACAACTTTGGTGCCCAAGTATACCTTCGTGTGCCCATCAAGATGAGTCAGCGACGAAAAGCCATCTCCACGGTGCCAGGAATGCAATTGCTTGCACTTGTCGCCATGAAGACAATTGCCAGCGATCCAGTATTAGCATTGTCACAGGGAGAGATGGCTTGGCTGCCCGAAGCCCACTGATCGAAACAGAAGCCTTATTAGCCATGGAATTAGGCTTCATCAGACCATCATAGCACCCATAATCTATATTTTCAGTTTCAGAGCTCTGCTTCGTTTGGGGCTGATATAATTCCTGATCTGTCCTCATCCGATCAACTTCCTCCTTCCTCACAGATTTGTGGGAATCATCTGATGCGGGCCGATGCGATTTATTTGGTTTTCTTAGGGTCGTATTGGTATCTGAGCCTAGGTGAAGGAACTCACAACAGTCTCTCCTGCAGTTTCCGGCCAACCAAAATGTGCATACAACTCTGTGGAATGGTGCCTCAAATTGAGGATGGAACGCGTTTGGTTTAATGCTCCCGTGTGGTCCTCCTTTCGTGTGGTCTTCCGCACTTGTCATCCCTTTGCTGCAAATGGAGCTCAGGATCTGTGTCTATATAACATCCTTAGATGTCTGTTTGTCTCATGTACTGTACTGTACTGCAAATGGAGCTTAGGATCTGTATCTATATAACATTGCACCAATCAGCCCAATTCGCCGATACCCATACAAAAACCCTAAAATTCGAAAACCCTAAAATCTCTCAAATGAATCACAAAACCAAGAACCATCAACTACAAATCAGAACCCATAGAAACCTGAAAATAACAACCCTAATCCTGGAGTTAATCCTAACCTAATCCTGTAAATCGAAACACAAAATAGATCACAAGACTCAAAAAACCCAAAGGGTAGAGCTTGTCGAAGCCCTAGAAATCCACCGGAGTCGCAAATCGACAAAGAATTAACGGGATATTGGGAATCCATGCACCGAAATGGATCTCAATCGAAAACCCAATCCCATTCTCAAGTTAAATCCAACTCGTCAAAAATCGACAACGATATACAGGAGGGATCGAGAAGAAACAAACCTGAAGCGAGATATGGATCGAGAATAGGCGATGTGAGACGACGACCACAACGATGACTTGTCTTCGAGGATCGCTGAGGAGACCCTAGAGTTGATCGAAGAGGAGACGAAGAGAGAGAGGAAGTGAAAAGAGAGTGACTGTGAGTGAGAAGTGATGAAGAAGATCTGATTAACCGTTTGAGGAAGGAAAAGGAGAGGAAGCAGGGGAATTCATAAGAGGGGTTTTGAGGTTCCGTTGATCTTATGCTAAAGGTAGAAAAGGAAAATATTTAACGGGCGTGAAGAGAATATGGCGGCGCGCTTGGGAATTGTGGTAAAGGATTTGAAATTTGAAATTGTTTATGGTTTGAATTTTTCAACTTTAGTTGTGTCATAGAAAAATGATGATTAATATTTTGATCGTAAGGAAATATCTTCACAACAAAATGTCCAATCTCCTTTGTTTTGTTGTACTCCGGTTTGTCCCATTTATTTTATAATACTTAGATCCTTATTATTTATTATTTCTTTCATCCTACGAAAATTAAAACATATATTTTTTTAATTCTATATGAATATAAATCTCATTTTCATATCAAATCACATCTATTCGTCACGTAACATATATTAGGTTAAAATACGTAATTTGCATAATCATTGATATTACATAACAAATTTATAAAAAAAACTGCGTTTGATCGTCATTGTACACGTGTCAAACCTTATATCGACACATGTGTCAAATCAATTCATACATAAAATTTTGTAAGGAATCAAAAGATTATAAATAAATTAGGACGGAAAAAGTACTTAATCATTTCGTAACATAATTCAAAATTTGATCAGCATATATGTCAAGTCAAAATTTTGCAGCATACTTTATCCATCACACAAAAATTGCAAAATTTTTAAAAAGTTGCCTATTCAACATATTTTGAAAAAAGTACAACCTTCTTTGTATGAAATGGATCCTTTTGAAAAACAATATTGTTTCTTCATTAAATTTCATAAAAATTTAACACAAACATAAAATTTCATGCCGAAGCAAACGTTATAAATAAACTGAGAAGAAAAACGTACTTGATTATTTCAAAGTTTGATCGGTTTATATGTCAAGTCAGACTTTTGCAACATACTTTGTCTAACACACAAAAGGGCAAAATCTTTCAAAAGTTGCCAATTCAACATATTTTGAAAAAAGTACAATCTTTTTTGTCTCGAATGGAGACCTTTTTATAGGACTCAGAGAATCACAATCCATGACTGTACAGGTGTCTGTTTGTCACCTGTATGATCCTCGGTGATTTTGACAGGTCCCTCACAATAGTATTCAATCTCGTATAAATTTTAAACCTCAAATTTTCTATTTGATGGTTTTTCAAATCCTCATTCATTCATCAAACAACTCTATTGCATTCCCAGTCTGCTGCCCTCCTGCGTCTGCTGCATCCAGTTTGCTGCATTTTATCACATGATCTTTATCCTCATTCTATGATCCTAGTTCTTGACAGATTTGTGGTTTTGTTGCTGTCCATATCCATGTCAAATTACTTATCTCAAATTTTTAATGTCGACTGCATCTAATAATCCACAATGGCCTTCTATCTGTGACTCCCATTTATGATCTTCTACTGCACTGTTGCATGTATTTTAAATTGCATCTGACCATCCTAGTGATAAGTTTAAGTGTTTTATTATAAATACGTGATAATCTAGAGTTTTATTCCTCAATTTCTATACAATTGGAAGAATTGCATATCAATCCTAACACATGGATAGTGAGAAATTTTATGTAGTAGAATTATGTGATTGAATCTTGAGATTAATAAGGATCATGATATTAGTTTAGTTCTTAGTTTTTAATGGTTATGGATTAAGATTTCCATGCAAGATCTAGGTCTATTTTTATCATGTGATGATTTAGGTTAGATTGGGCTCCTAGATTGACATCGATGACATGTAATGTTATTGTGCTAATTTTTATTTCAAATGTTAGGTAGTGAATAATGATTAAGTGAAAACTATTGTTGACTTAATGTTATGATCGAGCATGAATTGGTGATCATTATAAAATTTTGGTTATAATTCGATTCAAGGGAATATAATGAGTCTTACTCTACATGTTCCATCTCTTAGATAGTTGAATTGTAATTTTTAGTGGTTTGATTGATCTATCTGAGTTTCATATATTAAGTTTACTTGTGTGTGAAATTTTAGGAAAATCAAAATTGATTTGATTGTATTCAATGAGTTGCTTTAGTACTTAATCATAATCCTAATCTATAACATCCATGACTGATCCATAATTTCTCTAGAGGAAATTGCATAGTTCTACTGTCTGTTTTTCATATTATCAACCTTAGATTTTTTATTATTTCTCTACTATTATTAGTTTATCTAACTTAATTTAGTTTTTAATTTGAATCCCCCATTTTAACTAGTTTCTTTTTAAGCTACATCACTCAATACAATTAATTCGTCTTCTTTATATGAACCATGCCTCTCACTGAAGTATTATTTATATGTATTAGGGGATTATTAATCACGACACGCGTTTAACATGATATGTTCGGTTCCTGGTTTTTTCCCCACCTCAAAATTTTCGTACATAAAATTTAGTCTATCATTTTTTATTGTTCGTCGTCTAGCTATTTGCGTGAATCAATCCTTAGAGCAAGTCCAAGGTTGCATGCCATATTTGAGTGGTAAAAGCTAGATTTTGATCATGAATGGTGCTATTTTGTTAGAATTTGCCATTGTTGTTCCAACGGGATTGATGTTATTATTTGCCAATGGGTAAAATAAATGACTATGAAAAAGCCACATATGATAATTGGGATTTTTTTTCCTTGTGTCAAAGTGGATGAAATGTCAAAAAAATGCCATTATGTCAAATGTATGGTTATAGCTAATGATTTGACATAAAAAAATTGTCCCATTGAAGTGAACTGAATTGGGTTTGTTTTATATTCAGAGATGTAATTAAGTCGAGTCGGTTATAACTTGGGCTCGGCTCATTTAGGATTTGAATAGGTTTGGGTTTGATTTCAAGTTTGATTCAAGCCTAATAGAATTGAACCTGTTAAGTCTGTTTCACAAATAATTAGATTGGGGATCGGTTTACCTTGTCTCATATACTCATTCGAGCTCGAGTCAAGTCAAACCTTTTATAAACAATTCACAATATTTTTAAAGTCATTATTAAAATCACTACCTAAAAATTTAAATCGATTAAATTGGCATTGAAAATTGATGAGAGTAACAGAATTTATATGATGAGTTCTTTGTGATAACATTATTTAGTCTGTTATTACTTATGATTTCATGTGTGAAAATATCAATTTATGTTTAAGCATATTGTCTATTATTAGAATTTGTTTCTCTTGAGTTAGAGTTCTATTAGACCTAGGAAGTACTTTACACAGTCGGAATTCTGAAGTAGGAATTCTGAAGTAGAAAGGGCTTCGATTTGAAATGTTGAGTAAATCAGACTGATTGGTCAGACTTTGGGTTTATCAGGGTTTGAGGCTAGAGATTCAGAGTTCTAATTGAAGATTGGAATAGTTGTTCTTGCTATGATAATGTCTGATATGTTCCAATAAACTTCAAAGTCCGATGCATAGCATATGAAGACAGATTTTACAAAGTTTAGAGTTCAGAGTTTTGCAGAGGACTGGTATTTCAGACAGTCACAAACGACTGGTGTTGAACAATGTTAGAAGCATATAACACACTTATATGAAATCTGTAATAAAAAGGTTTCAATAGATTTAAGGCAGAGTTCTAAGAAAGAATGGACAAAGACTTGGATTTTTTCTAGGACAAGTGAATCTGATTTCTTCGGGCCAATATCACTAGAAAAAACAGCAATTTAGCTATAAAAAAAATACATCACAAATATTAAAAAATTAACGACGGATCTATCGTAAAAAAAAAGAAGAGAAAAAACATAAAAATAATAATAAATTTAGTGACAAAAAATCAATGTCTGTCGCTAAATTTGAAAAACTTAACGATCGATTCCTTCATTGAAAGTAAAATAGAAAAAATTCAAATTAAATAAAAAAGAAGAAGAAATAACGACGGAATCCTTCGCTAAGTTTAAGTGAATAAAATAATGCATAAAAATTATGAAATTTAAGCGCATAAATGATTTGACTACGGAATCCATCACAATATTTATATTTTTATAATTTTTACTATGGAATCCGTCGCAAATTTAAAATTTTCTAATTGTATTTTTGAATTTAAGTTTATAAAAAGTTAGATTCTTAAATTTCCTAAATATTTTTGGAATCCTTACACTAAGAGAAGATAACTTATAGGTTTTTTTTTACATTTTTTTATTTATATGTTGTATTTTAATAAATTATAATCAAGTACATTATATAAAGTTAAAAACCCTTATAATTTGTTAAAGTTATGTATCAAAACTTGAAACATATAAGATATGATATTTCGATGTTGACGGTAGACCAATCAAATTTTATAACGCATATAATAGTAAAATTAAGCTAAAACATTTATATTTCGTTAAGTTTCGTGACGGAATCTGTCGCTAAGTTTAAGTGAGAAAAGATTTAGGTACCGATCCGTCATAAAATATAATTACTTTCCTTAATAAAATTTAACCGCGTGAACGATTTGGCTACGGATTCCATCAATAAAAAAATTATATTTTGTTAAGTTTCGGGACGGAATCCGTCGCTAAAAGTAATTTAGTGATAAAAAAAGAATAATTGTAAAAAACTTATAATACTTTTAGCGACGGAAATCCGTCATTTTTTTTTTTTTTTGAAAAAAGTAATTGTTGAATTTTGCGACGGATTTCCATAGCTAAAACTAAAAGAATAAATTTTAAAAACTTATAATACATCGTTGTTTTTTTTTCTTTTTGAAAAAGTAAATGGTGAATTTTGCGACGGATTTTTGTAACTAAAAATAAAATATAATTTTAGAAATGGACTTCCGTCGCTAAAATTACATCTATAAGTTTCAAGATCTCGATCTTGAGCAATCCATTTCCTCTTAACCATAATTCACTACGCCGCCATCCCGCCGCACTCTATCGACCGCCCTCC
>LIEC01000250.1:8465-27360 GCA_001925005.1 Drosera capensis
TCGACGGTCTTGGTTAGCCGTCGGAAATGTTGGATCCTAGCATGAAGACAGACCTGTTTTTTTATGCCTACCCTGTTGTATACACATATAAAACTATTACAAACAATACCTACCAAAACACACAACTTAATACAAAAGACAAATACATAACCTCTAGAGTACATCCAACATACAACCCAAGGTAACAAATGGACCAAAATCCTCGTACATCCAAACCAAAGTCGAGTAGCCACAAGTACGCTCAAGTTAACATTTACAACCAAACAACTAACAAATAAGACTGGATGGTGGTGGTGGTGGAGGGGGTGGAGTGAATTTGAAACGGGGAAATAGATCCGAACAATTTTGAGACTCTTGAGAGAGTTGGCTCAAAAATTATGTAACGAAATCAAGTCGCAAACCTAATTGTTGAATTGTTGTTTTTTACTCTTCAAACCGTGAATCTTTTTTTTGGAGTTGTCGCCTAGAATCTTCCAACTCCTTGGTCATTTTTGAGGAATTAGATGCAGATGCGCTTGACCGTGGCTTCTCAAAGTATGAATGAACCTCAAAGCCTAAATTCATGCTACAATATTACAAACCAAAAATCATATAAATGAAAAATATATACAAGATGATAAAAAAAATAAAAAAAAATAGCAACAACTAACTATCCAAAAGAAAGACCACCATCGATGGATGGTGTGCGATCTCACCATCGAAAATAAATAGTAAGCTCCATCATAATACTTTCCATGATGTGCACCAATCCTCCGAGACACCGTCATGCGTTTAAATCTAAATAAGAAAATTTACATTAATCACACATTTCTAGAGATGGATATGAAATGAAATACAACTCGATTCAACGATAAAAATTGCCATAAATTATTCGACGATAGAACATGTAGTGCGTAAGAATTCCTAGTTTTAGATGGGTGCGAAGGGACATCAATAGAACTATTTGGGTTACGTACGTCAGCGATGTCATCCATAGAATCATCTCCTTGATACTCATCGACCTGGTTCTTATCAAACCGGTACACATACCTCGATCACCAGAAGGGGACGAACGATCATCTACACTCCCGCCTATACGTAAACCTCGACCTCTAGGAGGAGAGGAATGATCATCTCCACTTTTATCTACGCATACACCTCGACCTTGTCAATAAGAAGGAGAGTAGCGATCATCTCCACTCCCACCTTGCATTGCTTTCTAACCTTTATCTTTCTTGGGCATATCCTCAATACTATACCATGTCAAAAATATAAAAAGACAACGGATTATAGAAAAAAAATGAAAAAAACAATAACTTTTAGACCCTACTTACATAAGAATAATTAAGGAGTGTTACTATAATACTAACTACCATTGAGATATGAAAATCAATAAAGCATGATTACATTGAAAAAGAAAATCAAAACAATGACCTTAAAAATAACAGATATGCTAACATCCAATGAAAGACGAAAAAAGCACATGAAAATGTTATGAAAAAAACATAAAATACATCAATTCAGTCCTAAATTCAATGGAAAAGAGAAAATCATAACACATCAATCTTCATGAGATTGATCAGCTTCTTCCTCTTCTCCATCGTCATCATCGTCTTGTTCTTCTCCCTCTCCCTCATGTCCCTCTTCATCTTCAACCTCTTCCTCATCCCCATCATCTTCATCCATATCCATAACCATGTCATCCATATCTATTTCTCATAGAGAATGTGTATCACCACTCTTATCTTCTTGAAAGTCGATTTCATTAGTCGAAGAATCTATAAAGGCTATTGCCTTGATATTGAATACACCCAACCAATCTTTTCTATCTAATCCTATCCTAGGATATGGATGATATGATTCTTGTTGTGCTAGATACGCAAATATGAATGGGTCATAATAGGAGAGCAATTTAGTCTGGTTAATATCAACCAACTTATATCTCGGATGCACTTTAGTACCACATGGACGAGGATCAAACCATTTGCATTTAAACAGAACCACATGGCACGGTACATTATCTCCAAAATACTTTAAGCTCATAATCCTTTGAAGGATACCACAAAAGTTTCCAACTCTTTCATTTTTAAGACAAATACAATAGTTCATTGTCTCTTTATGCTCTCAATATTCAAATGTATCAAATTTAAACCCATTGATGAAATATTGATCATACTTTTGAACCTCTTTGTTTGGTCCAAGAGCAAGCATTCGGATATTAGCATCCACATTGTTGTTGGTAACCTTCAAACACAGTATTGATGAGTTGCTCTAATTTTTTATTGAACAACATCATTAAACAACCTTGTGCAGATATCAAACTTACATAATTTTTCAATCAAGATGGAAAATGTTCATTACATTTACTCCAAACATCCACCCTCGTCCTTGATTGTCGTGTAAAGATCATTTCTTGTTCAAATAAACTATTCCAAATAAATTACAATATTAGTTTGACAAATCCAAAAAAGTGTGCAATATTAAATTAAACTATTTCACAATTACTTTTCAAATTCACCCAAAACACCAAAATTATTAAGCACATATCGATGTGCAACTTCATGATCACGGTAAGAAAGGTGTTTAGGAATTTCATCGTTTAGCGCATATCCCCATTAATGAACAGTGAAGACTTCTGGGAGATTTCCATTGATATCAGGAGAACTATCTATCCCGTAATTTCAAGGACGATCTCTAAGACTCGTCTGCTTCAAAAGTGAGTTTACAATGGATGCACAATAAGACTGATTAAAAAAGGAATGCAGTAAAGTTGGTTAAAAAAGAATTGCAGTAAAACTAGCAGCATAGAGGTCTTCAATAAAGGGACAATAATACTTAAGCATTTGGGGTTATGCAGTAAGGAATAGTTTATCCTGGATTGTTTCGATGTGAAAAGGGTTATTGCAATAAGGCTGAAGGACAGTAAGACTGAGTTCAACAGAAGGGTCCAGATAAAGTCAAGGATCATGTGTTGCCTTTTGCACTATGTTAATGTCTATTCCTGCATAAAAAACCAGAGATCACAGGTTTATGAATATGGTTTCAGGATGACATGAAAGTGATGTTTCAAAAAAGATGACTTCAACAAAGACGATGCCCTGGGTTTCTTAACTTTGTTTGAATCTCCTTTGCTCTGAAAGAAATACAAGTGCAGTAAGGCTTTAATTGAACTGAGTGAGAAGTTGATAACTGAAAATTTGAGTCAATTATTTGAAAGCAAGCTTGGAAGTAAGGATTCAATAGTACTGATGTTGGACAAAAAATTATTCAGAAAATAGACAGAGGTCATACAATGCATAATCTAAATAATAAATTGTTCAAGAAATTACAAAGCATGAAACAAGTCTTTGACAAAATCCCAGCTGAAAGTGTCAAAGATCTTGTTGATGTCAACTTTAACTAAGCATAAAGCTTATATCCTTTCTATCATAACCATAAATAAGATCTTGACATAACAGAATGTTGTCTATAGGAATCTGCCTTGTATTGAGGCACTTTGATTATCAACAATCAAAGAGAGAAGCACAACACATAATCCCTTGTATTGCAGCTTAGTAATAAGCTTATGCATGATAATACAATAAGAAATAGGTTTAAAGTTACTCACATTCGAAGGGTATTCACCCTTTGAAGCAAGGTGCGGAATAAAATTGTTGAGTCCAACCCATGATATATAGAAATTGAGTGATAGACAAATTCTGACCTTAGAATATCCTAGCATGCACCAAGGCTGAGACTCGTTTGCTTGGAAAGTGAGTCTGTAATGGGTGTGTAGTAAGGCTGATTCAGAAAGAAATGTAGCAAGACTAGTAGCATTTGAGGTCATGAGTAAAGGGACAGTAAGGCATTGGCCTTGGGGCTTATGCAGTGAGGAATTTTTATCCTGGAATCAAGTAAGACTAGTAGCGTTTGAGATATTGTAATTTGTTTGTATTGTCATTTACATACTATAAGATGACAAGTTGATTGTGAGTCTAAAACTATCACACATAGTACTATCCTCTTCACTATCACATTGATTGTCAATGAAAGACTCGAGTCTAAGATATACCCGTATTTTAACTATATATTCCAACCAGAATAAAAACTCCTTGTGTCCTTAAATCATTGTTTTCATTATCTTTAACCCTAGTGTTTATCAACGTCGACTAGCAATAAACTAAAACAAACCAACATTATTGTAGTAAGATTTCATATTACTTCAATAAGGTTAAAACAACACTGTTGTCTAACTGTCATTTGTTAGTTTGACAATAAATCATCGAAAAAGAGAGACTTTTCATCTATCCCCCCTCTCAAGTCTTGCAACAAGCTATTCTAGGACTCTCAATTGGTATTAGAGTGAGTCTTTCTAGGCATAACAACTCTTGGAAAGAAACTCTACTATTTAGCTTGCAAAGAAGTTAGAAATATGAGGTTTAACAGCAGCAAAGTCTTCATCCCATATGATGCTCATCCCCCTCTGTTCAAGGATCACAAGTTCAATTGTTGGAAAGTCAGAATGATGTTTTATTTTGACCAAGCCGATGAACGAATGAGAAAGACTGTCCTTGAGGAAAGATTCTTCTCTATGGGTCTGTAAGGTTCGAGTTTCAACCTATAGGGGGGATGAATAGGTTGTATAAGACATTAATGATCTTTTTATACGGAATATAATTTTGTGCAGACTATTTTTTCTATGTAGACTACTCAGGTAGACTACAGATAACAATTGATAGTCTGCAGTAGAGATTTGTAACTCTTTGAGTTTGTCTCTTTTTGGGTGTGATGATTTGTTAGAAGCAATTCTAAATAAAAAGACATAAATAGATACAATATTTATACTGGTTCAGACACTCGATATAAAATGATAATCGAGAGCTTAGTCCAGTCTTCTCTTGGTGATCAGTGTAGTCAAGCGAAAAGGTGAGTATCGCTATCTCCTTGTTTGAGCTTATAAGAAACTTTCTTCTTACAAGTTGTCTAACTTGTATAAAAGATAAAGAACCTAGATGCTTTGCACAAATCCAAACTCTAGACTCTGCTGCAAGACTTGTTTTTCTGCAGAGTAGTAACACTTTCAACTATATCTTCACGATTTGGCTTTCTTGAGTAATCTCTGAATGTCTTGATTGTTATGCACTCTTTTCCTTTCAATCCTCGTTCAGCAGCACGTCTCAATAAGCCTCACCGGTTCCCTTTTAAAGGCTCAAGAAATGAACCTTAGCAGACAACGCACTGTTCCTGGAATGACACTTTTCCACTAGTGTTCCCCATCATCTCGTTCCAGATGCTGGCAATCCACTGTCCCCAGAATTTATACCATTGCTACTTTAACTCAAATCTTCACTTGACTGACTTCAAACTTGTGATCCCACACTGACAATCATCTCTACTGCAATCCAGTCTACTGCAACCTCTAGTCTGTACCCAGTCTCTGCCGCAACCCTAGTCTACATCTCATACTACAATCCTATTTTGCATCCAGTCTCTGTTGCAACTCTTGTCTGCACCCAGATCTGATTCAGTTCATACCTTGCCATGTTGGTCCTCGTCTGCAAGCTCAGTCCTTCATTCTGAAGCCTTCGAGTTCTTTTGTTGTTTATCAATGCAATAGTTGTTCATCCAAAGTCCTCTGTAGTAGTCTGCATTTGGTGGTTCGCACGATTCCAATTCATTAGTAACCGTCTGCTCACTGGTATCTAATCTAGACTGCAACTATCTACTTGACTTATAGAGTAAACATACTAACTACATTATAACTAATAGATCTAAGTTTCGTTACATCAATTTCTATACAAATGGAGGGATTGCACATTCCTATCAATCTCCCCCTAAATTGATGCTAACAAAAACTTCTATGTAATATAACAAGTACACTACTTTTTCTTACTAATCAAATACATCTTGTTGAAACTAAGTTCAACTAAACTATATTGTTCATAACAACATAATTTAAAACCAGATATTTGAGTTTTACGTTTGATGCTCTTTGCCTCTACTGCGCTTGTATCTTCGTTCTTCCTCGCTTCTCTGCTACGCTTTCGATGCCTATCCTCTGAATCTCTGAAGTGTCCTCTGCGTTTTTCATAGGATTCTTCCTTATGATGCTTGGACCTCTTTGGCTCCTTTCCTTCCTCAGAGGAACTTTTCCTCTTTGCTGCAGGAGACTTCTCTCCCTGAGTCCTTTGCTACTCGTCTGCAGGCTTAGACTTCTGCGCCTCTGCTTCAGATAGTTTCTTCCCCATTTTTGTTAGCATTGAGGGTGGAGGTTAGTGCTTCAAGAGCGTGCGGACGCCTTTGAGCTTAGAGAAGATGTTTCTCTGAACTACTTATTGTTTGGTTTCGAGTAGACCAAATTTCTCATTAATCTGTTACTTGGTGGTCTGCATGGTGGCATAAAGCTTTCATAGTTCAAAAGTTTGTTGCCCCTTGAATTTGTTGAAGTTGGAGGTACTTATTCTTTGGATGCGAAGATTGACTGATTTGTTTTGCCTCATCTGGTCAATGACTTCGGCTGCTAGATTGCTGAGTGTATCTCCAAAATTGTCAAAGGGGTTTTCATATGACTAGCACTAGCTAATTCATACTTTTTAATTATGTTCTTTAAGTACTTGGATTGATTTAAGAAAAATCCACTTTTTAATTGTTGTACTTGCAGTCCTAGTAAATATTATAGTTCCCCATTAAGCTCATTTGAAATTTGGATTTCATTAGTTTTGTAAATCTTTCACAAAGCTTATCATTAGTGCAACCAAATATAATATCATCAATATATATTTGTACTAACAATACGTGTTCCTTATACTTCTTTAAGAACAGAGTGGTATCCACCTTACCTTTTTCAAATTTATTCTCACAGAGAAAAATTGAGAGAGTTTCATATAATGTCCTAGGTGCTTGCTTTAGCCCATATAATGTCTTATCTAACCTATATACATGCTATGGATATTCATAGTCCTCAAAGCCAGGAGGTTGTTCAACATAAATTTCCTCTTGCAGCTTTCCATTTAGGAATACACTTTTTACATCCATATGATAGACTTTAAATCCTTGGTATGCTGTATAGGCAAGAAACATTCTTATGGCTTCTAATCTTGCTACAAGTGCAAGGGTTTCATCAAAATCAATTCTTTCTTCTTGTGAGTACCCCTTAACAACTAATCTAGCCTTGTTTCTAATAACTGTTCTATTTTCATCAGATTTGTTTTTAAACACCCATTTGCATCCTACTATTGGATAGTTTTTGGGGTTTGGTGTGAGATACCATACCTCATTTCTTTCGAACTCATTTAGTTCTTCTTACATTGCATCCACCCAGTTTAGATCATTTAGAGCTTCATTTATTACCTTAGATTCTATTTCAGATAGGAAACAGGCAGACAGACATTCAGCATTTGTTGCTCTTCTAATCTGCACAGATGCATTCTTATCTCCTATTATGTTATCCTGTGTATGTGCCTTAGTCCATCTTCTTTTGTCTTGTTCATTAGATTCCACTTGTTGTTGAGGTTGTTCTTCTACCTCTGCTGTAGTGTCATTTTGTGCAGACGACTCTTCTTTGTTTGTAGTATTAATGGCCTCTTCTACAGCCTGTTTACTGCATGCACATTATCATCAAATACATTAGCATCCCTTATGAATGTTTCTTTTTCATCAAACAATACATGAACTGACTTCTCAATAGTCTGTATTTTTTTATTATATATTCTAAATGCTTTGCTGTTTGTTGAGTATCCTAAGAAGATTGCCTCATCTGCCTTAGAATCAAATTTCTGTAAATAGTTCTTACCATTGTTGTGTATATAGCAAATATATCCAAAGGCATGAAAATATTTAACACTTGGTGTCTTTTCTTTCCATAATTCATAAGGAGTTTTCTTATAATACTTGTGAATTGTACATCTATTCTGAGTGTAGCAAGCTGTGTTAACTGCTTCTGCCAAGAAGCTTTTAGATAAGTTTACATCAGAAAGCATTGTTTTAGTTGCCTCTATAAGTGTTCTATTCTTTCTCTCAACCACACTATTTTGTTGGGGTGTTCTTGGTGCTGAGAAGTTATATTTAATTACATGATCATTGCAGTAGACATCTATTCTTGTCTGATCAAACTCAGTACCATGATCACTTTTAATTGTGATTACTTCTATTCCTTTTTCATTTTGGATCTCTCTAAGGAACCTTGTCAGCAGACTGCATGTTTCACTCTTTTTATGTAAGAATATTACCCAAGTATATCTAGAGTAATCATCTACTATCACTAGAGTGTATCTTTTTCTACTTAAGCTTTCCATCTCAATTGGACCAAAGAGATCCATATGTAACAGTTCAAGAATCCGAATTGATTCTGAGGAGTTTAAGGGTTTAAAGCTTGTCCTAGTCTGTTTTCCTTCCTGACATGGTCTACATAGTTTATTCTTTTTAAATTTTATTTGAGGGAGTCCTCTTACTAGGTTTTCCGAGGATAATTTTGCTAGAGTTTTGAAGTTAAGATAAGCTAATCTTTTTTGTCATAGCCAGTTTGTATCTTCAGCTTCTTTAGTATAGAAACAAGTTATTTTTTCTGACTGTGATGAATCAAAGTCTACTGCATATATGTTTCCTTTTCTAATTCCTAGTAATTTGACTTCTTGTGTGATTTTATCTTTTACTTGGCATGTATCATAAGTAAATGACACATCATAATTTTTATCACATAGTTGACTAATTGATAGCAGGTTATGTTCTAAGCCCTTAACATAAGCAACATCTCTAAAGATTACAGAACCTGTATCAAGGGCTCCATAACCTTTAGTTGTACCAGTTCTTTTTCTGCATCTTTGGTTTTTGAGGGAAAGTTCTTTTTGAAGGTTCCTTTCTTGAATAGCTTCTTGA
Organism: Drosera capensis; assembly: GCA_001925005.1. Lineage (NCBI taxonomy): Eukaryota > Viridiplantae > Streptophyta > Magnoliopsida > Caryophyllales > Droseraceae > Drosera > Drosera capensis. The sequence continues at coordinate 17,298 of LIEC01000250.1, forward strand.
ACTTCTTTCCCATCAGTGCCGGTTCTTCTGATAGATCTTGCTCACTTGCAAACGAAGTATCACTGTTCTTCTCTTCTGCCATGGATTTCAAAACTCTTTCTTGAGCTTTGAAGGCCAAAGTTTTCTTTCTTGCATCATCAATCTGTTTCTTTTGCTCAACCTCAAGATTGTAGGTATGTAGAACACCATACAGTTGATCCAGAGACATTTTTGTTAGATCTCTGGATTCTCTTATAGCTGTTGTCTTTGTGTTCCAGATTTCACCAAGAGATCTCATGAACTTTAGGTTGACTTTTTTGTTTTCAAAAGTCTTTCCTAAGGTTTTGAGATTGTTGATGAGAACATTGAATCTTTCAAAGAAGGTGGTCAGATTCTCATCAGATCTCATTGAGACCAGTTCTTATTGTTGTATCAATACATCCTTCTTGTTCTCCATAATCTCATTAGTTTCTTAATTTCTTAGTAGTAGAGCCCCCTATGCTTCATTTACTGTCTTGGTATGAACTACAATTTCAAACATGTTGTCATCTAGCGATTTGAATATTTGATTTAGAGCTTTTCTTCCAACCATCTCTAGATCCCTGTCTTCTCTGGACGAGAGAGATTTTGATTGTTGTACTTCTCTTGTTGAATCCTTTGGATCTGATATCATTGGAACATTTGGTCCATCCAGGACAATGTCTTGCATCCTTTCGTCAATTGAGTTGAGATATGATAGCATTCTTAACTTCCAATGGTTGAACTTGTCGAAAGAGCAAGTTGAAGGTTCTCCACTGTTAGGACATTTGGGAAACTTTGGTGGTGCCATTGGTGATGATAATCTTCACACAAACAAACATTAGTAACTTCTTTTCAAATAGAATATGTGTCCTTTTTTTCCAATAACTGTTAAGTCTGGAAAGTCAAGCTCTGATACCAATTGTAAGGTTCGAGTTTCAACCTAGAGGGGGGAGGTGAATAGATTGTATAAGACTTTAATGATTTTTTTTATGCGGAATACTAATTTTGTGCAAACTATTGTTCTATGTAGACTACTCAGGTAGTCTCCAGATGACAATTTCTAGTATGTAGTAGAGATTTATCTCTTTTTGGCTGTGATGATTTGTTAGAAGCAATTCTAAATAAAAAATAATAAATATACATAGTATTTATACTGGTTCAGACACTCGATATCAAATTATAATCGATAGCTTATTCAAGTCTTTCCTTAGTGACCAGTGTAGTCAAGCCAAGAGGTGAGTATCAATATCTCCTTGTTTGAGCTTACAAGAAACTTTCTTCTTACAAGTTGTCTAACTTGTACAAAAGATAAAGAACCTAGATGTTTTGCACAAATCCAAACTCTGGACTCTGCTGCAAGACTTGTTCTTCTATAGACTAGTGACACTTTCAACTGTATCTTCACGATTTGGCTTTCTTGTGTAATCTCTGAATGTCTTGATTGTTATGCACTCTTTTCCTTTCAATCCTCGTTCAGCAGCACTTCTCAATAAGCCTCACCGGTTCCTTTTTAAAGGCTCAAGAAACTAACCTTAGCAGATAACGCACTGCTCCTAGAATGACACTTTGTCACTAGTGTTCCCCACCATCTTGTTCCTGATGTTGGCAGTCCACTATCCCCAGAATTTGTGCCGTTGCTACTTTAACTCAAATCTTCACTTGACCGACTTCAAACATGTGATCCCATCCTAGCAATCATCTCTACTGCAATTCAGTCTGCTTCAATCTCTAGTCTGTACCCAGTCTCTGTCGCAACCCTAGTCTGCATCCTATACTGCAATCCTATTCTATATCCAGTCTCTGCTGTAACTCTTGTCTACACCCAGATCTGATTCAGTTCATGCCTTGCCATGTTTGTCCTTGTTTGCAAGCTCAGTCCTTCATTCTGAAGCCTTCGAGTTCTTTTGTTGTTTATTAATGCAATAGTTGTTCATCCAAACTCCTTTGTAGTAGTCTGCATCTGATGGTTTGCATAATTCTAATGCATCTACAACCATCTGCTCACTGGCTTCTAACCTAGACTGTAACTACATACTTGACTTATAGACTAAACATACTAACTACATTATAACTAATACATCTAAGTTTCGTTACATAAATTTCTATACAAATGGAGGGATTAAACATTCCTATCAGGGTGCTTCTTTGGGTCCAAATGATAAAGGAAAACTTGTTCCCAAAGAGAAAAAAGATTTTCATTGTCTTTAACCCTACTGTAAATCAATTTTGACCAATAATAAATTAAAAGGAATCCATATCACTACAGTAAGGTTATGCATTATTGCAGTAAACTTCAACGAGCAATATCACCTTTGTTAGTGTGAAAGTAAACCTTCGAAAAAGAGACCATTCACCCTCTTCTACTCTCATAGCAAGCTATATTAGGACTTTCAGTTATGTTTTAGTAAGGCGCATTGTTTCATTTGATGAAGGCACACTGTTTTGATTTTTATTTTAATTTATAAGAAAGATGCACTATTTCTATTATAAGAGGTGCACTATTTTAATGATCATTGTTACTTTTAAATAAGATGCACTATTTCTATACTTGAGACAAACTCCTTGTATTAATTGCTTAATTTCATGGAAATATACTTATCCAATGTAAATTTCTTTTTAATCAAATAACAAAATTTGTTCTTGAAGAAGACTTTTGTCACAAACCCAAAAAACTTCATCCTCGGAGATTATGCTCAGATGTGCAAGGTGGCAACTCAATGATCTGCCAATAAGCTTAGGTGCAATGATTCCACGATTTAACAATGAGAAGGCAAATTAACTCAAAAGGCAATTATATCAAGTAAATATAGGTTATCATATTCGAATAAAAGATCGGAACCAATGAGATTTGAATCTTGAAAAAGATTAAATTTATTGTTTCCAAATGAACAAGAATAACCGAATTTGTCCAATGCGGAAATTGAAATTAAATTTCGTCTAAATGACGGTGTAATAAATGTATCTTTCAAATCCAAATAAAATCCAATCTTTAATAATAACCTATTTTTTTCAATAGCCTCAACTTCAATCTGCTTGTCATCATCCACATAGATATTTCTTTCACCATCACTCGCTTTTCGGGAGTTCAGACAACCCTGCATAGATACACTTATATGAGTAGTAGTATCAGAATCTACCCATTAAGTTTCTTTGGGTATCGAAATTAAATTAACCTCAGAACAAATAAGAATAAGAGACATATCCTTTTTCGCACGCCAAGTGTGATATTTGGTGCAGTCTTTTTTTTTTATGATTAGTCTCCTTACAAAAAAAGTAACCAGTTTCCACAATTTCAACTTTATTTTTCTTATTTTACTTCTTCTGTGGTGTTGAGACCGTAGCTTTCTTATTTTGCCTTTTCTTGTTGTCCTTAGAGGCCGATACCAAATGAGCACTTTCTGTCTTATCTTGCTTTATTTTTTCTTCCTCTTCCACACAATGTGAAATGAGCTTATTAAGAGTCCATCTCTCATTTATACAACTATAACTGACTTTAAACTGATTGAATTATATAGGAAGAGAGATCAAAACTAAACACACAAGCAATTCCTTAGGCAATACCAACTTCAGTGCCTTTAGTTTTGAAGTAGTATGAGACATTTCAAAAATGTACTCCCTTATGTTCCATTTGTCTTTATACCTCATGGAAACAAGATTACTCAAAAGAGTACTAGTTTCACCCTTTTTTATTTTTTGCAAAACGTTTCTCAAGTTCGGCAAGGAACGACTTGGCATTAGCCTCTTCAGACATAGTGCCCTTGAATGACTATGGAATTGCACGTTTCATGATCATAAGACTCATGCGATTTGAGCGTTCCACTTCTACATCTCCCTCCTTTCATCAGGGATAGATGTATCCTTAAGAGCAGCAGTTCGTTCAATCCGAAGTGCAAGGTCTAAATCCATGCAACTGAGAATTATCATTATGTTCTCTTTTCATTCTTAAAGTTTGTGTCATTGAACGACAGAGATACTATTAATGTTTGCAGATATTGTAACAACAGAAATATTGACTGAAAAAGAACAAAAGATAATATAAACAACAAGCTGATAATTATTACTTAAATATAACTGTAACTTACAAATTCAAATAATGACAAAATCTCATCACAAGATACCTGACACAATATTGATTGTAGTCTTTGGACAAAAAATCAACTTGTAAGTGGTACTCCTAGTGTAGTAATCAAATATTAACAATAAAATCCTGTCAAACTTCAATCCTTTTTTTGGACAGACTTAATATTCACACGAAAAATCTAACAATTGTCACATATTTATTGCCACAAGCATGTTTAATTCCGACCAAATAACAACCTTGCTTTGGGCCGATTGCTGAACGCATGGAATTCAAACACACACAAAATATCTTAATATTCTAAATTAATTAATTTTTACAAAAGAGGTTACTTTGGCAACATATTGTTTCAATTAACTAATATGCAATATTAGACATACAAATAATTGTATATAATACTATTGTCAAGTATTGAATCTGAATCCATATTGTATATGTATACCATTTAAATGTTTAAATGGAAATAAATCTGAATCCATAATTTTACGTGTATACCATTTAAATATTTAAATGGAAATAAATCTGAATCTATAATTTTGTCTGTATACCATTTAAATATTTAAATGAAAATAAATCTGAATCCATAATTTTACATGTATATCATTTAAATGGAAATAAATCTATGGAAGGAAATAATGGCATGTGTAAATCCAAAAGCAAGAAGCACAATATTATGTTCCAAAATCCTAAGATCAACTTCATTACCTAATTCGCACTATGCTGCGTATTAAAAGGAAATAAGTTGATTGAAACTATCAGTCACGCATAGATTGCATACATAAAAGTCAAACTCAAATCTTTTGCATATCACACCGTCAAAAGATATGAACACATAATTAATCTAACAACGGCTAGCCTAAACTTATGCAAAACGATAATTATCTTAATAAAATAATCCATATCAAAACGAATTGCTAGGAGCTTACAAATCTAAAGTCATGAGTATGTAGCAATAATGTAACACCAAAACCAAATATGATTCAACCCAATAAAGAACAAAATAAACTGATTTTCAAATAACCCAATATGAAGGAGTTTCTAATACCAATTGTTAGAATAAATCTTATTAAAACTATAACCTTCATATCGAATTATTTAGACCAAATCATAAATGAAAGCGTAACTGAATCCATAAAAGCAAGTCTTTGATCCGACTTGAAGATCGCCTAGGGTTAGGGTGTTTTCCAGTTGATATACATGGTAGGGTTTCTCTCTAACGATGGGAGGCCAGAAAAATATAACGTATGTTCAACCGAGGAGCATAGCCTTCATATATATAGTTTTTCTTATCCATAATCAACCCATCATTAATTAGGAACAAGTTTATGGATCTCTATACGATTGAGTCCTATATTTTATAAGACGATATATTAGTCCACTTAATATTAATATCCGTAAGACCGTCAATATCTGAGCCAAACCGAACGATAGCATATAACATACAATTAATCCGTATAGTTAAATTGTTCATATACACTTGGTATGAGTTCACTAATCCAACAACATTTAGAAGATTTTTTCTTGATAATCAATGTTTGGTTGTTGCACTTACACAAGCGGATTCTGATACGTTAATACATATCGAATGGTGGATATGGATCATCATCCGTAGTCAGATTAACAAGAACCATGTTGTTGATACAACCATGATGATTTGGAATAGCATATTTCATGAGGCATCTAGGGCAAGTGGCAACAACAACCTTTCACATGGAAAGATCATCCTCGAACAAACTAAGACAGGGTCAAAACTCAAAACCACCCACCCACACACACACTCTCACACGGTACTATCAGCATATGAACAAACAGCAGCAGACTCCATCTTATGCACTCAACTATTCATCCTGATTTTCTTCATCATATACTCATCTTCTCATTGAATACAAGACCCACCAGCAGCCAACTACTCTCTCCCAATCTAACCAGACCTCTCTCCATTTACTCGTCATTTTCTTCATCACTCAAACACAAAACAACCAAAGCCAACTCTCAACTCTCTCTGTCTCCTCTGTTTCTGAGAAACAAATCAGAACGAAAATGAGCAGCAACAACCAAGATGGGTATGTTGCAGAATCAGCGGAGAAAGATGTGGAGATGATGAAGAAGGCTAGGAAGAATGATGATGATGATGATGGTAAGAAGAAGAAGAAGAAGAAGAGTGTCGTGGTGCAGAAAGTATCGTTGTCGAAATTGTTTTCGTTCGCTGATCCGTATGACTACTTGCTCATGTTCGTGGGCTCTATCGGGGCGATTATTCATGGCGTATCTGTGCCTGTCTTCTTCATCTTCTTTGGAAAGTTGATTAATCTTGTTGGTGTTGCGTATCTGTTTCCTAGAGAAACTTCCCACGATGTAGCCAAGGTACACATATATATGTACTTACGACCATATACTCAGTCGTCGTGCAACAACAACAACAGCTAATTGGCTTCTGCAACAACTTTCTTCTGGTTACAAATCGCAAAAAATCAAACGAGAAATAGTTGTTGCAACAGGCTGTTGACGGTTTGCAGCAGTCTCATTTAGGAAATAAAGATTTCCTTAAGCAAATCTTTTTTCTTATAAACTAACCCAAGAGTATAATTAGTCTTTGACAAGAATGATTTTGCGTTTGGGCAGTACTCATTGGACTTTGTGTATCTAAGTGTGGCCATTCTGTTCTCGTCATGGGTCGGTACGTTCACGATCTTCTGCTCTATTGTATTGCAACCTTCTTCGTAAATTTATAATCTCTTCGTCACACAATTAAACAAACCGACTCTTTCGTTTCTCGAATCGATACAGAGGTGGCATGCTGGATGCACACGGGAGAAAGGCAAGCGGCGAAGATGAGGATGGCATACTTGAGGGCGATGTTGAACCAAGATATCACACTCTTCGACACCGAAGCCTCCACCGGAGAAGTCATCAATGCCATCACGAGCGAAGTGCTTGTCGTGCAAGACGCCATTTCCGAGAAGGTAAAATGTTTCTTACCTCGAATAATCGATCTAATAGAACCACATACATTGATCTTCTTTTGTTGATAACGAAGCTGCATATGTTCTTAGTTTTGACATGAAAAGTATAGCTAGGATATCGAAGGAGTAGTAATGTTTGATAGATTAGCGTATGAGGTCGCTATGAGTCGATATTCCCAAGTGTGATCCCAGGTCAATTTAGAGGCTAAGCTATATCATCTCGTGACCACATCTTTTGAAGGTAAATACTCTAAGCTTGATACATCGCGGTGCAAGGTGTTCATTTAATTTAATGAAATTCGTCGAGACAAACTATGAATTTAGGAGTAATTAACCCCAAAAGCTTGATATATAGTCCTATAGATCGAAGATCGATTTTCGAGAGTATTATGATCTCTAAAACCATTCTCAACTCTGAACTGGAAAGAGTTTAACTCATGGTTAAGACATACAATAACTATGATCTTGTACCGTTTTGCAAGTCGTTTTACTGTTTTGAAACATATATTTATCTACATAAAAAATTTTTTTTTATTGTGAAGGAAGATAATGAAGTAATTTTCAACTTGTACTACATGAAACGGAACGGTTGTGAAAATCTTTTACTCCAATTGTCGAAGTTTTCCAAATTTAAGTACATTACAATGTTGCAAGGGAAATTATTCCTTCATCATATTATGCATTTTTTTTCATGAGTTAATTATAGAAGTGGGAAAGACATAGTTTTTCTTTTTGGAAGTAAACGAAGATAATTCACCTGAAAATGCTTATATGAACTTAGAAAACTACTATTTTTCACCATTATAAATTGGCCAATAATGGTGGGTGGCCATCACATTATACTGATAGGGGGATCTGAGTAGGTGTACTAGCATTGTAATAGAACAATAAATTTTTCCATTCATGGAAAAAGAAACTTTCTTCGTCTTCTTTGAAGATCGGCCTCTCTATACCAAAAGCAAATTCTTTTTATTTATTTTTTTCTGAATTTATTGGTCTCACCAGCCTGTCAATTTATGTGAACCATTGATGCACCTTTTAATTGAACAGCACGTTGCCATTATTATTCAAATTTCGAAGTTCTTTTGGATTAAATGCCATTCGTGACCAAATTTCTTTTCGGGAACTCCTTATCAAAAAAAATAAAAAATAAAAAAATAATGATGATAAAATCTTTTGGGGAACTTATGATGAAAAAGGCCCGTGGGCTGAGTGGGAAAGTACAAGAAGTGAGTAAATATACGTTTGAGATCTGTATTTAAAAGACCGTGACGGGCACTTTTCACATGATAGCATAGTTTAGTAAAAGATTATATTTCGTATAGTATAACACTGTAAAATGCTCATATATTGGCTTTTCTGAGTATCAAGCTAACTCAGGCTTAAAAGCTCGAGCAACATTATGCATGTTTAATCCCTAACCCAAATAACACCAATATTTGATTTAATATATGTATGTGCATGGAATTTGAATTCAGTAGGTCGTTGATATTCAGTGTGTACAAGCAAGGATATCTTAAGTTTCTAAAATTATTTAAGCCTAGCTAGAGGACCACTATGCATAGTTCCCATTTTCACAACCATATTCTACTATTCCAATTATAATCTCATATCTTTTTTCCTCTTGATGTCACCTCTAATTAATATGGTGAAAATGAAACCATTGGCTCTAAGTCTTCAATCGATAGCAACATCAGCTTAAGACAACGAAAGATAAGAACTTAGACCTATCTATATCATCTTGACTAATCTTTTTCCGTTTTCATATTATGGAATAGCCCACCTGTATTAATCTAGACTATTCCTTTTTCGATAAGCGTATATAGTTTAGTAAACCCTGATTCCCTGAACATCCGGTTTATGCATTGTATCCTATCTTTAGTTATTTAACTTCAAAATCAAAACATAAGAGTAATTCTAAAAAAATAAATAAAAAAAATCATAAGAGAGTTATTTGAATTATCGTTCAATAAAAACCTTAAGACTGATATGATAGATTAAACATTTAAATATAATCGTGCTTAATCTCATCCTCTGATAGTTTGATAGAGTTGGTCGATGAACTTGATTAAATAATCCTATATTGAGCCCATCATAAATCTTGATACAAATAATCCAAAAACAAATAATCATGGATAATATATTCAGAAACTAATAATACTCCTTAATCAGTAACCTGAAAAAATAATAATCTTAAATCTCATCAACAAAAGAAACACACACCATGAGATGAGGGGTAGAAATTTGAAATATTGGAGAGTTTGAAGTCACCAAGGTAAGAAAATCCTGGGCACCATTGAAAAACTGCAAACAAGTGGAATCACGATGAAACCCTAAACACGAAATTCAACTCTGTGATATTGGTTGAATTGCAGGTGGGGAAGGTGTTGCACTACGTGAGCAGATTCCTGGGAGGATTCATAATCGGATTCGTTCGGGTATGGCAGATCAGTTTGGTCACTCTCTCAATCGTCCCCTTCATCGCCTTAGCCGGCGGCGTCTACGCTTACGTCGCCACGGGTCTCATCGCCAGGGTGCGCAAGTCTTACATCAGGGCTGGTCAGATCGCCGAAGAGGTCAGTTTTGCTGTTTTATTCTTTTCTGTAGGTTTGTCTCTATGTCATCTATAGGAGGGGTAAGACGGCGGACATAAGTACTCTCAAGACTCATCTGGAACGAAATGACTGGGTTGTCTTTGTCGTGGGTTATTAGATAATGCGCTGGTGTATAGGAACATTATAAGGTAGACTACTGTAGATATATTTGAGAATACATTACCCAAATTAGAATATGAGAGTTGCAAAATAATCCTCCATTCATTTTCAAATTAGTTTCAGTTGGAACCCTAAGGTGTCAATTTATCTGCTCGGATATTAATGAACTCTATAAAAAAGTTATCGAGCGGAACAATCTTATTACTAATCTTACTAATCTATTAATAACAAGTGAAACAATTGAATATATACCAAAGGAAGTAGTAATAGGTCAGGAGAAAATGATACAAGAAGCCGTAGATACACTT